>MU750626.1:66040-85126 GCA_026770625.1 Nicotiana glauca | reverse complement strand
CATTTCATTCCTGTTGCCACCACCTATTCATCAGAGAGATTAGCTGAGATCTACATCCGGGAGATTGTTCGCCTTCATGGGGTGCCGGTATCTATCATTTCGGATCGGGGTACGCAGTTTACCTCACGCTTTTGGAGAGCAGTTCAGCAGGAGTTAGGCACCCAGGTTCAGTTGAGCACAACATTCCACCCTCAGACGGACGGCCAGTCCGAGAGGACTATTCAGATATTGGAGGATATGCTCCGAGCCTGCGTTATTGATTTTGGAGGCTCTTGGGACCAGTTTTTGCCGTTAGCAGAGTTCGCCTACAACAACAGCTACTAGTCCAGCATACAAATGGATTCTTATGAGGCATTGTATGGTAGGCGATATCAGTCTCCAGCCGGATGGTTTGAGCCGGGAGAGGCTCGGTTATTGGGTACAGATTTAGTCCAGGAGGCCTTGGATAAGGTCAAGATATTTCAAGACAGGCTTTGTTCGGCTCAGTCACGACAAAATAGTTATGCGGATCGCAAGGTTCGAGATGTAGCTTTCATGGTTGGTGAGCGAGTATTGCTCCGCATATCGCCTATGAAGGGCGTGATTAGATTTGGGAAGAAGGGCAAGCTTAGACATAGGTTCATTGGCCCATTTGAGATTCTTGATCGTATGGGAGAGGTGGCTTACAGACTTGCCTTGCCACCTAGCTTGTCAGCTGTGCATCCAGTGTTTCATGTGTCTATGCTTTGGAGGTATCACGGTGATCCTGCCCACGTGTTAGATTTCAGCACTGTCCAATTGGACAAGGATTTGTCCTACAAGGAAGAGCCAGTAGCTATTCTAGACCGGCAGGTTCAACAGTTGAGGTCGAAGAATTTTCCTTCAGTGCGTGTTCAGTGGAGAGGTCAGCCTCCTGAGGCATCGACCTGGGAGTCCGAGTCTAATATGCGGAGCCGTTACCCTCATCTATTTCCTGACTCAGGTACTTCTTTCTTTTTGTCCATTCGAGGACGAACGGTTGTTTTAGAGGTGGAGAATTTGACGAACCAAAGGGTCATCACCGTATTTCTCCCTTTTTCCGCACTTCTGAGGCCTTGAAAACCTCATTTTTAGTTGCCTCGATTTGCGTGCGCAGTCCGGGCGCGCAGCTGAAAAGCTTTTATGTGAAATCTGTGAAAAATTTGAAAATTTTTGATATTAATATGGTTAAAGTTGACTTTGGTTNTTAAATTGTTTTTCTGAAATTATTTAGGAAAATGGAAATGAAAATTGATTAAAAGACTATGGTATCGGGCTCGTATTTTGGTTCCGACGCCCGAAACAAGTCTTATATATTATTTAAGCGCTTTATGTGAAGTTTGATCGAAATCGGACGTCGTTTGACGTGTTTCGGACTATGAGTTCCAAGTTTGAAAGTTTAAGAAGTTTGAAATGAAAATCATGTGTTTTGAGGCTCGATTCTATGTAAATGATGTTATTTTGGCGATTTGATCGCACGAGTAAGTCCGTAGGATGTTTTTGAGGTTGTGTGCATATTTGGTTTGGAACCCCGAGGGCTCGGATGAGTTTTGGATAGGTGTCGGATTGCATTTCTCATTTTTACAAATCAGGTATGTTGGCTTCTGTGATTTTTGCAAAGGCGAAGATAAGACTCGCAATTGCGAGTTCGCAAATGCGAAGCTGGGGATTTTTGCATAGGATCGCAAATGCGAACCAGGGAATTTTCGGGCACTATCGCAAATGCAAAAACTGGCCATGTGATAAGGGTTCGCACCTCAATTTCTCAATTCCCATATTTGGTCGGGGTTCGCAATTGCGACATCAGAGACCTGCATTTTCATACTTAGTCGAATTTTCACCCCATTTTTCATATCTCTCAACTCAAACACTCCATAGGCAATTTTCCAAGAAAATTTTCTTCTCCAATCCACTTGTAAGTTGATTTTCACTTAATTTCTTCAATCCTTAACATCATTTATCATGTTTTCATCTTAAAAATCAAGGTTTTCATGGGTGAAAATGGGAATTTGGGGTAGAACCTAAGTTTTCTTAAAATTGGGGATTTGGACCTCAATTTGAGGTCCGATTTCAAAATAAATCATATATATGAACTCGTGGGGGANAAATTCATTTTCATGCATTCAAGTTGATTCAATTAGCATTTGTTGATACATTCAAGTAATTTGTGACTATATTCGAGCAGTTGTGTGGTGAATTCGAGGGGTAAAGCTATTCTAGAGGATTGAGTTGAGTTTGGAGCATTTGAGGTAAGTGTTTGATCTAACTTTGGCTTGAGGGAATAGGATTAGAGTATTATTGATTGCTATTTGCTAAATGATCGAGTACGGTGTATAGGTATGGTGACGGGTATCTATACACCGGTGTCTAGCATGACCGTGGGGCTTTGTTATTAGTTGTTCTTGATATATTTGGGACTCTTCCAAGCTAATTAATGACTTTCTACATAATGTGAAAAGTTTGAGGATTATTTATGAATTGTGAATTCTTTGGAGCGTTGGCTCAAACGGTAAAATACTATTGAGTAAGAAATGAAAGAATTGGTATGAAATGTGATTAAATCCCTCGCCGGGATGACTTGAGTATATTGATTATCTCCCTTGCCGGGATGTGGAAGTTATTGTCATTGCTCCCTTGCCGGGACATTCCTCATCACTGTGTATTCCCCTCGCCCGTTTGGTTGTGATTGCTGTTTGGGTGAGGAAGAGTGATTTTGCACGAAGGGTCATTCCGTGCCACTGTTAATTATAGTATGCACGAAGGGTCATTCCGTGCCATGAAATGAGAGACTATGTGATGAAAGCACGAAGGGTGATGTCGTGCATTTTGTTTGATTGCCTTGGGTGAGGATGAGAGTAAAAGCACGAAGGTTGATGACGTGCAACTGTTGGATTTCTTGTCTCTGTTAAATTATTGTTGTGCCCTGTTTCTTATTTAACTTGATAAATTTTATATCTGGATTGTACTCCCCCCCACATAGCATGTTTTTTTGCCTTCTCTATTAACTATTTAGTTTCGGTATTTCTTGCCTTCTATTGAATATATAGATATTGAACTGCATAGGTTGATTTGGTAGTCCTGTCAAGCCTCGTCACTACTTCGCCGGGGTTAGGCCAGGCACTTACCAACATATGGGGTCGGTTGTGCTGATGCTACACTTTTGTGCTTTCTGCACAGATCACGGTACCAGAGCAGCTTTTGGACCACAGCAGTAGCCTATTCAATCGGGAGCTGACTTTAGTCCAGGGACTTCGAGGTAGCCTAGCTGGCATTCGCTGGCCGGAGTCCTTTTCTATGTTTAGTTTGTTTTCTTTGTATCGAGACAGACGTTTTGTATTTCCATTCAGACTTGTTTGTAGCACTCTTTAGTCGTCCGTGAGCTAGTGACACCGGATTTTGGGTAGAGATATGTTTTAAACTTCCGCATTTTGATTTCATTTTATTTAAACTTAAAGTCTTTCGCTCTTATTTAATTGTTTCCGTATATTCATATTGTTGAGATTTATCAGAGAATGCTTAAAGTTTGGCTGGCCTAGCTCCGTTAGTAGGTGCCATCACAACTCCCGATGGTGGAAAATCCGGGTCGTGACAATCTTCCAATCCAGCTTCCGTTGAACAAAACAACATCGACATCCGAAATGTGCACGCAATGTGCAGGAAGTGTAGTATGAGTAGAACCGGCCCCATGTACTCAAAAAGTAGCAAACCTAAACTTAGGTTCAAAGCAGTGACGACCTGGAACATAGGTCGGGTCCAACATCAATAACCGATAGCAGTTCATAACAACGTAGAGCATATATAAATAAGGAAGTAACTTAGAGATAAAATACTCAGCTTTTCATAGTTTTTCCGAAACAATTCTGCTTTTCAAGTATATCAGTGAAAATCCAAATCCTTTGCCAAAATCGTCAAAATTATAAGTAAGTTTGAAAACTGTAACTTTTTCCTAAAATCTTTTCGTTAAGTAAATATTTTATTTTTAGATAGCATGAGGAAAGTACATATCTATGTCTACATGTCAAGATACGGGTAGAAATCATGAATGTTACCAAACCGGGCAGCAAAAGGAAATGCATCTCTATGAATGTATATCAAGTACCCATGTCAAATGCAATGCCTCTAAGTGATGTACTCACACTCTCAGTGTACTCAACCTCACTGTCTTGCATTATCTCTTACAGTACTCAATACTTAGCACACTCAATCACTCAGCACTGTATAGTACCAGTACCAGTTGCGGTGTGCAACCCGATCCATAAACATATACTTAGTCGACTACACTTACTGGGGGTGTGCAGACTCCGGAGGGGCTCCTACAACCCAAGCGCTATAATCTGCACGGACAACTCACGTGCTATAACATCAATATCATAATCCTCATGGACAACTCACATGCTTCACGGACAACTCACGTGCTATAGTATCAAGATTATAATCCGCACGAACAACTCACATGCTGCACGAACAACTGACGTTCTATAGTCTCAATATCTCACAATCAGGCCCTCGACTTCACTTAGTCATCAATCTCTCCAGTCTCACTCACGGGCTCACAATATCATGAATCTAGCTCGACAACAATGATATGATGTATCAAGAAACAAAAACTGCGACTAAGATATGATATGAATGCATAAATATGACCGAGTACGAAATATCAATGAAATCAATGAGATGACATCAAAAAATGACCACTATGGGTCCTAATAAATTTAGCATAAAGTCTAAACATGATATCTAGCATGATTGATAGGCTAGTTACTTAATCACATGGTGAAAACACAGATATCAACGAGATAGGGCCACTAAACAGTTCCAGGGAAATAACGGAGTCACAATTCACAAGGTGCACACCCACATGCCCGTCACCTAGCATGTGAGTCACCTTAATACCAAACACACAACATGTAATTGGGTTTCATACCCTCAACACTAAGTTTAGAAGAGTTACTTATCTTAAACAAGCCAATCCCGACACCGAACAAGGCAAGCGATGCTCCAAGAATGCCATCACGCGTGTAGCGACCTCCGAATGGCTTAAAACTATCCAAAAGCAACTCAAATACATCAGATAAAGCCCAAGGAAGCAATTACAATTGATAAAGATCAAATTCTACATCAAATCCCAAATCCGGCCAAAAATACACCCGGTCCCATGCCTCAAAACTTGACAAAACTCACAAAATCTGATAACTCATTCGAATGAGTCCAACCATAATAGTTTCACTTAAATCCGATTCCAAATCGATGGTCAAAACCCAAAAATTCATATTATGAAACTTTAGGCCAAAACTGCCAATTTCCTCTTTCAATTCATCAACCAAAAGCCAAAAATGAAGATAGATTCATGAAATATAATCAAAACTGAGTATAGAACACTTGCCCCAATCCTTGTGATGAAAATTGCTCCAAAAATTGCCTCAATCCGAGTCCCACATCTCAAAATATGAAGAAATAACGAAAACCTCGATTTTATAGCTTCTGCCCAGCAATTTCTGCATTTGTGGTCAAATTGTCTCATCTGCGATAAAACTACGCTTTTGCAAAAATAGTCTTGCCCAAAAATCCCTGCACCTACGGATGTCGAATCCCGCTTTTGCGAAGCCTTATGCACCTGCGATTCCAAGTCTCGCATCTGCGCGCACGTAGGTGCGTATGAAATCTGCTTCTGCAGTCTTCCTCACCCGGCCTCTTCTCATTTCTACGACTCCACGAATGCTTCTGCGACCATCACACCTGCAAAAGCTAGTCGCAGGTGTGGTCATACCAGAACCAGAAACCTTCAACACTACCACATGAAATGAAAATGATCCGAACCTTGTCCGAAACTCACCCGAGCCCCTCAGGACCCCATCCAAATATACCAACAAGTGCCATAACATAACACGGACCAACTCAAGGCCTCAAAACACACATAACAACATTGAAACAACGAATCACACCTAAATTTGAAATCAATGAACTTGAAACCTCAAACTTCCACAACCGATGCCGAAACCTATCAAATCACGTTAGATTTACCTCAAATTTTGCACACAAGTCACATTTGACATTATGGACATGCTCCAACTTTTGGAACCGGAATCCAACCCCGATATCAAAAACTCCACTCTGGTCAACTTTCTAAAATTCTAACTTTTCGCCATTTCAAGCTAAATTCCACTACGGACCTCCAAATCACAATCCGGACGCGCTAGTAAGTCCAAAATAACCCAGCGGAGCTAACAGAACTATCCGAAATCCAATCCGAGGTTAAATACCAAAAAGTCAAACTTGGTCAAACCTTTCAAAGTTAAAGCTTCTAGCTGAGAATCATTCTTCCAAATCAATTTCGAATAACTTGAAAGCCAAAATCGATGATTCACATAAGTCATAACACATAATACGGAGCCACTCATGCCTTAAAAAATCGAGCGAAGAGTCAATGCTCAAAATGACCGGTCGGGTCGTTACAATTGCATGACAATAAGAGAGGTAAAAATCTTCAGTTAAGTGAAATAGGCAATAAGAGTGAATCTTAAAGCAATTAATTCCAATTAAACCTGCTTGTGACTCATGACCCTATGAACCTACAACTCTGATACCAACTTATCACGATTCAAATCCTCCCTCCATGAAATATCGTGACAACACCTAGTCTCTACGACTAGGTAAGCCTAACATTTGCGTAAATAACCAACAATGAAGCAAAAACCTTAAAAACTAACAACAACAAATAATTTAAATAAATGATAGAGATGTCACTCGACATATACAATAATCAACTCTCAATTATACACTAAAATCCTCCCAAGACCCGAAACACCATAAGTCACAAGTTTCTAAGATTTGTGTAACTATTCTGTACATCAGTATCTAGAAGAGGTGAGGAATAAAAACACAAAAGAGATACAGAGGGACTCCAAGGTCTGCGGATGCGGGCATATGTACCTTGAAGTCTCCAGAAATAGTAGCAAGTATGCAACTAGAAGCGATACTAGTGATTTGCACACTAAAATATATGCAGAAGAGTAGCATGAGTATACCATAATGATACCCAATAAGTGCCAAGTCTAACCTCGGTCGAGTAGTGACGAGGTGAGGTCAGGGCCCTACTAGAATATATAAATTAAATAAGGCAGAATAAATATCGCAGTATAATAAGAGACTATAATTTAACAAAAAGGCTATCATAGAGAATGACAGTACATTACATATGAATAATTACAGGGGATCTCCTGAGATACTATCTCGTAGTCCTAATAGTTAATGTTAGGGCTGATCTCCCGGGATACCATCCCGTAGTCCCAAAGAAAATATGCAAGGGGATGTCCCGGGATACCGTCCCGTAGTCCCAAAGTAAAAATACAGGGGGATCTTCCGGAATACCATTCCGTAGTCCCAAAGTAAATACGTAGCTCAAAAACAATGGAAATAACAACTATAATAAGAAATCTTACAGTTGAGACTAAGTACAAGGCAAGGAAAAGCAGGAAAATCAACTAAACATGCTGCACAGAGTTCAGATAAACATTTAAGGCACGTAGACATGCTATTCTAGGCTAAACAGGATAATTACATAGACTGATATAACTCAAATATGAAGAAACATGTTATTACTCAGTAAAAATTAGATTTTACAACAAATAGCCCATGCACACACTGGTCACCCCACGTACACGGTGCTCATATATCATAACAGTACCAAATCCTAAGGGGCGTTTCCCCACACAATGTTAGGCAAGCCACTTACCTTGAACCAAGCTCAATCAATCAGAAACAATGCCTTTTCCACGAATATCCGACTCCAAAAGGCCCAAATCTAGCGAAAAGCAATTACATACCATAAATATAACTATAAAAAATTAATCTAATTAATGAAATCAAGACTTAAGCAAGAAATTAGAAAATTTCTCCAAAAAAGTCGACTCGGGCCTTCATCTCAGAATCGGGTAAAAGTCACAAAATATGAAAACCCATTCACTCACGAGTTTACTCGTACCAAATTTATCCAAATCCAATGTCAAAACCCGAAATCCTAGTTGAAGAACTTCTTCCCATTTTCCCCAAATTTTCAACCCAAATCCAAAATTAAAAGATGGAATTAGTGATAGATTAATGGGATATAAGCAAAACAAAATGTAGAATCATTACCCAATCGATGTCTCTGAATATCCCTCAAAATCCCGTCAAAATCTGAGCTCTCAAACTAAAGTTTTGATAAAAATGTTACAACCCTCAATTTTGAAATGTTATATTCTTCCCAGGTGCTTCGTTCTTCACGAACGCATAAGAACCCTCGTGTTCGCGATGAGAAACTTACTCCATCCCATAATTCGTTACCCTTGTCGCGAACGTGAAGGTCACTAAACTCAACCTTTCGTGAACACGGGATCAACATTGCGAACGCGCAGGCCAACTAACCTAGTGGTTCGCAAACGTGGGACCTCTTTCGCGAATGCGAAGCACAAAATATCACCTGCCACCAGTTCCTCTTCGCGAATGCAAAGAAGGAAACCAGAACTGAAGAACACCAAAAATCTGCAATCTTTCCTAAGTCCAAAATGATCCGTTAATCACCCGAAATCAATCGAGGCCCTCGAGACCTCAACCAAACATACCTACCAGTCCTTAAAAACCATAAGAACTTAGTCAAGCCCTTAAAACACATCAAACAACAACAAAAACACGAATCACACTGTAATCCAAACTTAATGAACTTAAAACTTCAAATTTCTACAATCGATGCCGAAACCTATCAAACCACGCCTGATTGACCTCTAATTTTGCACAAAAGTCATATTAAACATTACTGACCTACTCCAACTTCCAAAATCAGAATCCGACCCCGATATCAAAGTGTCCATTTCCGTTCAAAATCTCTCAAAATTCGACTTTTGCCATTTCAAACCTAAATCAGCTACAACCCTCTAATTCACAGTCCGGACATGCCCCTAAGTTCAAAATCACCCAATGGAGCTAACAGAATTGATGAAACTCCATTCCGGAGTCGTCTTCACAATGTTCCAACTACGGTCAAAATCTTAAGACTTAAGCTCCCTTTCAGGGACTAAGTGTCTCAAAACACTTCGAAACAAAAAACAAAATCTCCGGTGACATAAGTAGAAAAGATACGGGGGAAACAGTAAATAGGGTATCAGGGTTGTTACTCTCAAAATGGCCAGTCAGGTCGTTACACTCGATTGAGCCTCGGTCGCGCTCCCCGAGGTTAGGGCATGAAGCTACTCAATCTTATATGTAATCTATAGTTCCCACTTTTGAGTTCAACTATGAATTTGTATATCTACGCAATAGAATGATTTAGTGCAATATTGAATAAACAAATTAACTGTCAAACAACAACAATTAATAACAACCCATAACCCTAGAATAATGAGGTTCTTATCCACTTATGTTCGTAACAACAATCAAGGTATCATTTTTAGGCATAGAAGCTATGAATACTAGATGGAAGATTCGATGAATTTCGTGCTCTATTTGTGTTTCTAAGATTTTGCCACCTTCAAAAATTGATCAAGCCCTCACTGATCATATTTAGGGGGTATATATAGGCTAGAGTCAAATTCCCCAAGTCCAAAACAAAGTGGAAGACGTTTAATACATTAATAGGGAAAAGGTCCAGGCCTCAGAGCTCGCGAGGCCTGTCCTGGGGCACGCTCCAGATCTCGCGTCGCCTGCTTAAACATGTGTTGTTGGTTCCTGGCCTTGTCCAATTTTTTCTTTGTCATGCTCTTTTTGTGTATTTTTGACATCGTTATGTGCAACTTTCACTTGTTTTCATCATCCAACGATCCTACACATATAAATGACACAATTAAGCTTAAATGCTGCAAATATAATCATTAAAACCCCAAAATGTACGTCAAGTAACACACTAAAAATATACAATTATAGCTAATTTTCACCTTTACAAGGATATACAAGAGACTTACCTCCATCCAGTAAGAGTCAATCTTCCAATATCGCCTTTCTTCTCAATCAACCTCCAAACGACTCAATCTAATAAAAAAACAACTCCTCAATAATGTCAAACAAAGCAATAAGAATCAACTCCAAAAAATTGCTTCAATCTTAAATACAGTACCTAAACATCAACCCGATGCCACATGATCAAAACTTGAGTCAAGGAGTGGATCATGACTACTCATAACCCTACGAGTACAAATATGAGATTAGGCTCCAAAATCGAGTCAAAATCATCCATCAAATCCCAAAAATATACTCTTAATTTATAGACAAAACCCAAAAGTCTTTCAAATACCATAACCCAAGTGTATGAATCCATGAGAAACAAAATATATTATCAAAATAAAGTCGATATCCCTTACCCTCTATATTATGGTGAAAATCCTTTCCAAATAGCCTATTTTGAGCTCTAAAATTAAAAATAGTGAAAAATAAGCTAACCCTTGAAATTAAGTTTGCTAGTGATTCCACATCTGCAGGCCAAATCATCACATCTGCGACACCGCTTCCGCGAACTAAGGCTCGCACCTACAAGCTTCAAATTTTACAGTAACCCTTCACATCTGCTGCACCATTGTCACATATGCAACAAAACTTGTGTGGCCGAACTTGGAAAGTGTGCAATATCTCAGTCTGACCAATCCTCGTAGGATTTTACATAATCTCTGCAGATGCGCCTTTGCACTTGCGCCACATATTCGCAAAGTCGACCATCCAAAGGACCAGCCAACATCATAGAAGTGACCTCCAACTCGCAGGTGCGATGCTGTCACGACCTAAAATCTTGACCGTGGTGTCGTGATGGTGCTTAACATCCACTTGCTAGGAAAGCCAATGTTAGCTTAAAACATAACACTAATAATACAAAACAGTAATAGTCTAAAATAGATGTGATAAATACAATGTAGCGTAGTTTAAACATATCCCAGAAATTCGGAGTCATAAATACATGAGTACACTAGAACTTTACAGATAAAGTGTGAACAAAATACAACTGTTCGGGATAAGGAAAACAGTAAAGATAGGATAGAAAGGGACTCTAGGGACTGCGAATGCCATCAACTCTACCTCTAGTCCCCTACTGTAAGTCGATTTGGGCAAGTAATCCTCTACACGTCGTTGGGACCAACACCAGTATCTACGCGAGAAATACAAAAGTGTAGCATGAGTACAATTGATTCCATGTACTTTATAAATTCTGAGCCTAACGTTGACGAAGTAGTGATGAGAGTATGAGTAGACACTCACAATAAACCAGTAAGAATAATAATAATATAATGCAAATGTGGATAAAACAGTAAACTCATATAAACGGACATGAATGTAATCTACTTGAGCGCCCTAGAATAATATAATCTCAAATCCCCTATCATACCGAGAATAAACTCTACGCCCACAAACAACTACAACACAATATCTTTTATAACGTAAAACTCATTTCCAATATCGTATCAAATCATTTCATAATCCGCCGCGGCATGTAAACCGATCACCAAATATTAAGTCATTTCAGTATCATTGCATCGTGCAACCCAATCCCCTAATATCAATTCATTAACATAAACAACTCATTACCACTATTTACGAAATATCAACACAAAATAGAGTGAAACGTGCAGAACATTAAAGAACTACCAATACAAATGGAGAATATCCAACACCTCGTAATCCCAAACCTTGATGATTCATCAATACAAGAATGGATAAATGGCTCACATAGTCGAAATAACATAATAGAGTGCATCAAGTAATATAAGGACAATAAAAGCAAGTAAAAACATGTGACAATGAGAATATACAATTAAGGCAAGTATGAACATGTAGAGGGTAAGCAGACATGAGTGAGAAATGAACAAATCAAACAAGTATAAATTAAATAACAATTAGCAAGTAAAGCATAGATATCATGTAAGAATATGTTACAATTAAAGCATATAAGCTCGTACAACACCAATCAGATACAAGAACCTGCTGCATCTCACACTTGAACAACTGAATATCTACTAACACGTCCGCATCATCAGTCTAGAAAACACCTCAAGACAATGGTCGAGAATCCATGGCCCCCTCGTAGGCCATCCACAATATCACAAATCGTTGGTGCATAGCTAATATCAAGTGCGCATTATCGTATATGAGTGGATGCAAGGGAATGTAAGATATGTGCTTCAAGCTGAATTAATACCGCACAATAAGGAATGAAAGAAGTTGAATTTCTTAATAGTTCCATAGCCTCTCGAAGATAAGTACAAACATCTCCATACTTATTCGCAAGATTCTACCAAACTTATGACTCGTAGAACCTATAAGCCAAGAGCTCTGATACCAACTTGCAAGATCCCAAATTCCCACCTTAGGATGTCGTGATGGCACCTAGTCCCTAAGACTAGGTAAGCCTAACACATGCTAAACTAATAATAGAATTGAACTATTTAATCATTAGACATAAACCGGTAAATGACGTAGATAGCTGCAAACGACTAATAGTTATACATTTCCCAAAAGTGGTATTATGGAGTCATAAGGTCTACTGACATACACTAGAATTTCTAAATACAATATTATTTGAATTGAATATAAACAACAATAAAGATAATATCCGAAGGTGACTCCAAGGCCTACAAACGTCAAGCAGGTATGCCTTGAAGTCTCCCACGGTGCAGACACAACTTTAAGAAACATGATCAGAAGTACCTGGATCTGCACAAAAATGTGTAGAACCAGATCACGAGTACACTACAGCGGTACCCAGTAAGTATAACGCCTAACATCGTAGAGTAGTGATGAGGCTAGGACAAGACACCTACTAGACATAGAAACCTGTGCAAGATATAACATAAAGCTAACAATGGAAAAGACATTAATGTAAGACTAACATCGGAAAGATTATTGATTTACTACCAGCAATGAAAATAATAAAGCACAAATGGAAACAAGAAGTAGGTGGGTAATAAAGCAACAACATAATCAGAACACATATGACATACGAATGAACTCAAATAAGGAAAAATAGATGACAACTTAATTACTCAATCGTTTCCAACACATGGACTTACAACAAGAATTACCCCGATGCACCACACCTCGTAACCACAAATCACGAGTTACAATTTCCAAATGTTACAAGTCTGGCACCTCGTGCCCATAATGACAATCACCTTCACACGGAAAAATCCCACATGCTACCATGTACATTATATCCGTGTCAAATATCAATTAAAATATTTGAGAGATATATTTATACACAATAAGGCATAATAATAATCTTGAATAAAGTAAGGCGTAAAATGAGATAATGAGTTTTTTGTAAGAATCAATTTAAGTAAGGCAAAGCATAATTTATACAAAATAGAGTATCAGATGAGCTTAGTTTAGAAATCAATAAAATAAAGTAACAATATCGTGTTCAAACAAAGTAAAACATCAATTAAACTAATGAATTAAATATAAAATTTCTTGAAGTAAAACGTGATAATAATTTTAAGTAAATAGGGGATAGGTATAATTTGAGAACCCAATTAAAGTAAAAATATGATGACCATTTAAAATAGTAAAGCACCGAGTAATATAACAAGTTCTATCTTAAGAGACACTCAGAATAAAGCACGTTGATAATTCTTTTATTTAAACAGTTATGTTACCAACAACTCAATAGAATATAAGATAATGACTCCAGGCAAGTAAATTCACATTGACAAACAATTTACCAAGTAATATCGGAGGCACATGCATGTTAAGCAATACAATAAATCACGTAGAATGCATGACCTGCAAAACAAGTCACAATCGTTCCAACACCAAGATAACAACGATTAACAAAACACAATCAAAATGCAGATGAATGATAGAAGGGAGAACAATAATCTCTCAAATCAACAAGTTATCCAACATATAACGCACAACAAGAATCACAGCCGAGGTACCGCCTCAAAATCACATTTCACAAATCAAAATCACAATCTTTCCTTATATCACCGTGTGAGCCTCACATTTCATTTTGAAAATCATTTTTCCGAAATAGCTACACGCGTTTTAGCCCACCTTATCTCATCACATTGCTTCAAGTAGTTCCCCTACTAGGAACAACATATCAAGCCTACCTTATCTCGCCGCATGTGTATTAACCCCTAGCCTTATACCACCGTATGTGTATCAATATCACAACACAATCACAACTCGCAACACAAGTGCCCATATGCCATAACTTTCCAAAAGTCAACAATACCAATGTTTCCACAACAAATAGCCCATGGCTTAACCACAATGTGTATAAGAATCTCAACAATAACAAAATGAATGAGAATTGTTCAACAAGAAAAGATATATCAACAATTAACAACTTCACCTCAATGTAATAATGACTTTTGTAACTTCAATACCAAAAACTCAACAAGAAGATATTCCACGAAATAACAACTTCAAGTAAAATAGTTCGATAATTAAAGAGGTAACAAGACAATAAGGAAAGTAACAACTTCTACTAAAGCGTAAGAGAGCAAGTATAACAAGTAAGAGGTAGAATAAGTGCTAACAACATCATATAAAACATGTAAGAGTATACTAACAATGAAAGATATAACACGCTATGACAATTCAATTAAAGACGTGGAAAGAGTCTAAATAACCTAAACTGGTCAAATACAACATATAGCCCGTGTACACACTCGTCACCTTATGTATACATTTTCCACGTAACATAAATAGCACAGTCAACCCAAATCCCAATGGTTAGTTCCCCACATAATTTTAGGCAAGATACATACCTCAAAGAAGCTAAATCAATACTCTAAGAAGCCCTTCCCGTGTGAAACAACCTCCGAATAGCTCAAATCTAGCCAAAATAACTTACTATTATAATTTAAAGCCACTGGAAATAATTTCGGATAATAACACTTCGATCTTTAATGAAATGCAAAAGGTCAACCCCAAGGCTCGCACATCAGAACCCGACAAAATTCTCAAATTCCAAAATTCCATTCCAATACGAGTCCAACCATACCAAAATTATTTAATTCCGACCTCAAATCGGCGTTCAAACCATCAATTTATGTTTTAGAAAGTTTTTACTAAAATCCCCAATTTTTCCAACTTATATCATTAAGTAAATACTAAAATCAAGGTTAGAATCATGAAATAATAACAAATCTGAGTAAAAAAAAGACTTATCCCAATCCAAGTAGTATCAATCTCCTCCAAAATCGCCCAAAACTGAGCTCCAAAACCTTGTGAGAAAAAGTAACTAAATTCCGAACCAAAAAAAAAAGATGCAACAGTTGTCCCAGATCGAATCAGGTCATATATTATCCTGAAACTCACGTTTGATATGTCCAACATGATTCTTGCGAGAATACACCCAAGATAGCGTCTTGAATCACCCGATATGGATTTTAAATGGGAGAGATATGATATTTTGAAGTTTTAAAAGAAATCTGAAAATTTCAGGGATATGAATGGCATTTTCGTAATTACTTGCACCGTGAAAAAAAGAGCAATAAGAAATTCTTCGTTTTATCACTAAAACTCAATCGGAACCTCCCATACACAAATCATATAGACATTTCAATCATAAAACACGCTACCAACAGGCTCGCACACTCAAAACACCAAAAAGGTCATCTTGACCCGATATTGACCATGGTCAAACTTCAAATCCTAAACTTGTGACGACCCAAACCGTCGTCACGTGAGTTAGCACCCCATTTTCCCCATCTTATGTTTATTTATGCTTCATTATCTGTATTTGAGGTGATCTAGTAGATTTGGATTGGTTTTAGTAGGAAATGATACACTTAGTCTCTTTAAGGAAGGTTTGTTTTGGAAAAAGTCAACCAGACGTTGACTTATGAGTTAGAGAGCTTAGATGTGAATTACGAAAATTTGGTTAGTTTCAGGGGATGATTTGTGACTTAGGAGTGTGATAAGAAGTAATTTTGGAGGTCCGGTGTAGAATTAGGCTTGAATTGACGAAGTTAGTATTTTGGCGAATTTCGGTTGATAGGTGAGATTTTGATCTGAGAATCAGAATGGAATTCCGAGAGTTGTTGTAGCTTCGTTAGGTGATTTGGAATATGTGTGCAAAATTTGAGGTCATTCAGACGAAGTTTGGTAGACTTTTTGATCAAAAATGTATTTTAGAGTTTTCGAAAATTTTAAGGATGAATCCGATGAAAAATTTGTGTTTTGATGATGTTTTGAGCGTTCTAAAGATTTGAACAAGTTCGAATGATGTTTTAGGATTGGTTTTTGCATTTTGTTGAGGTCCCGAGAGCCTCGGAGTGATTTCGGGCGGCTAACAGGAACTTTTGAAGTTGGAAAATTTCATAATAGACGAAAGTTGTAAATGAGTGCGCACCAAACCTCACTTTGAACGACCATATATCCAGTTATATAAGGATTTGTGTAATGTATAACCTATCAAATTAAAAACCTTTGAGTCTAGTTTCCAACGCAACAAACCGTTCGTCATTTGGAGGTGTATACAAAAAGTTATGCCCATTTTACTGGACACGCATCACCAGCGCGCCCAGGCGCGCGGCCGCGGGGTGGACCGCGGGGCTTACTGCCCTGAACCGCGGGTTGGACCGCGGAGGAATGCGGCGGACCGCGGGGAAACCTGTAAAATTTCTAAAATACCCCTGGTCTGTGTAAAAACCGAAGGGGTATCACATTTCCTTCATTTTTTGTCATCCAGGCTCAAAATTTTGGGGTTTCTTCACCCTCTCAAGACCTTCAACCCCTCCCATCTTCAAGGTAAGCAATCTTCACTAACTTGGTGTAAGATTCCATTATTATTACACTAATATTGATGAAATCTTTGCATAAACACATATATTTTTCAAGAAATTCCTTCAAGAACCAAAGAAGGGTTTTGTAAGATTTTCTTCCAAAAGGTAAATCCTACACCTTAGATTTACATATATGGATATATTATGGATTTTACAACTTATAGTATAGTGGTTGGAAGCCATAAATTCCCAATTTAAATACATGAACATGATAGGGATTTAAAGGTGTTTATTTGATGGAATTTTTGTTGGTATGGATGTGAATGGTTGATCACACATGTGATGTTAAGAGTATAGATTGTCAAAGAATAATGGTGGGATGAATTGTTGGTTAATGGTGATAGTTGGATAAACCATTACTACGGTTATGAGGTGTAAATATTTATGCCTACAAGATGTTTGATAATATGCCTAAATGGCATAATTTATGGGATCTAGTACTAATATTGGCCCTATTGAATGTTGTATTGTAGATTGAAGTTATATAACGGCATTGGATCATTGTAGTAGCATTAAGGGACAAATTTAAGATATATATGGGTTACAACCCCGTCTTTTAGAAATCGAACTTCATCGATGTTTTTCGAGTCTTTTCGATTGGGTTATGTCCCCTTAGCCTATTGTAATGTATTCGTTATGGTTTTGAGTAGATTCGACATGCGAGGAGGCCAATTTGAGAGGCAAGGGCATAACGAGCTAGACTTTTTGCCGCCTTGAGGTGAGTAATACTTGTAAATGATATCCTGAGGGTTTGAAACCCCGGATTTGCACATCATAGTGCTGTATTTGACTGAAATTACTTGTTATAATCATAATTTGGGATGATTGCCATGTTTGGGGCCTTGTGCTGGCTTGTAGAATCTTTCGGGGATTGATATTACTGTTTTAGCATAATTTGCATATCATATGGTCTCAGCCAAGGTTTTGAATACTGTTTTGCAAACTCAGCCATATTTCTAAGTTTTGGAAACTCAAATGATATTTTAAGTGTTATTTCGGGCTGAGAACTACCGTTTTATAAATGCCCAAGGGGCTTATATTATTTTCTGGACCGAGCAATAATTTGAAATAGTGGTAACAATGACACTGTATGATGTAACTTAAAACAGTGGTAACGATGACACTGTATAATGTGACTTGAAATAGTGGTAACAATGACACTGTATGATGTAACTTAAAATAGTGGTAATGATGACACTGTATAATGTGACTTGAAACAGTGGTAACAATGGCACTGTATAATGTAAATTGGTGAGGTAACAATGGATGACCGGTCAGGTAACAATGACTGACCAAGATATTGCGCTTGGGCTGTAGGAGCCCCTCCGGAGTCTGTACACACCTCCGGTGAGCGCCGTCGACGATAAATAAGTGTGGATGGCTCGGGCTGCACGCCGCAGTGGGTACTTGAATGTACCATCATATGCATTGCATTGCATTCATGCATTTTTTATTGTTTGTTATTGTTGTTGTGATATTTCTTGAGATATTTATCTACTGTGCTGGTACTATCTGATCATTGACCGTTGGGGGCCTGAGTGGCTGACCAGGAACAAGGATATTGCCCGAGAGGCGGATTTCTGTGCATAGTGTCACAAATTATTTTGAAAATATATTCGCAACCATTGAAAAGATCATTTCTAAAAGAGGTTTTAAAATGAGCTGGATATTTTCTAAAAGGATTTTTCCCGGACTTGCTGTTTCCTTCAAAAGAGTTGTGCTATCCCGTATTGCATGCTGGTGTTCTCTTACGTGATTTCTTGCCGCTCAGTTATTATTTACTCTTATTACCACTGAGTTGGAAGTACTCACTTTACTCCCTGCACCTCGTGTGCAGATGCAGGTACTTGACCACCCGGTAGCGGGTTTTGAGCTGACTGAAGATTTGTTATCATAGCTGAGCCAGGTGACCGCTAGCGTCCGCGACACCGGATCTTCTCCCTTATTTTATGTTGTTCATGTTACTTTTAGACTTTGTTCCTATTTCCAGACTTGTAGTACTTTAGTGAACTCTGTAGTAGCTCATGACTAGTGGCACCCCGATGTCGGGCTGTGACGGGATGGTTCCCAATTGTTATCGTTGTTTTTCCGCGCTTTTGATTATACTAATCATGTTTTAGATTTATAAATGTTAAATAATTGTTAAAAAGGAAGAATTTGTTTTGTTGGCTAGCCTTGTCTTCACGAGAGGCACCATCACGACCGGGTTTGGGGTTTGGGTCGTGACAAGTTGGTATCAGAGCCTAGGTTACTAGGTCTCACGAGTCATGAGCAGGTTTAGTAGAGTCTCGCGGATCGATACGGAGACGTCTGTATTTATCTTCGAGAGGCTGCAGAA
>MU750626.1:35290-65872 GCA_026770625.1 Nicotiana glauca | reverse complement strand
GGGGCGAGATGTAATCTCCGTGAGTTTGATGTTGGGCCAGTCTGGAGGACTTGAGGCCGAATCTTTGCTTATGGCTTGAGCACCAAGGTGCTGATTTTGCGAGCTGGAGTTATGAAGTTATATGTTCAGTATTGTCCCTAATTGTGGAAATGGCGGCTGGATAGCTACATAATGAGTATGTTGGTACTGTGTAATGTGTATGATAGTGGAATGTATACAAAAACATGAACTAAAGGTAAAGCTATTGGGTAATTGGCTTATGAGGGGAAATCTATTTGTCATACTAGTTAGATAAGTCTGGGAGCTGAGATCGCTTCTGTAAATGTATTATGACGAAATCGTTGAGTCGAGCAGACCACCTTGAAGGTCGAAAATATTAAGGAAAGAAAATGTTCTTACTTGGTTGAATATCCCACATAATGGACGGTTGAAAGGTATTTTCTACGTGTTATGATTCAAATAGGTGCAACGCATATCTATGTATCAATTTAGATTATATAAGACATGTAATATTGAGATTAATGTAATTGATATACATTGTGACGCTTTGTCCAGTTGTGGACATTTTGTTAGGATGGTTTTGGTAATTCTCTGGCAGGTAGATAGGCCCAATTACAAAGGAGACTCTGCCGAAATTTTTGAAAAATTTGGGACTTAGTAAAAATTTGGTCGCCTAGAGAGTGGGCTTGACTGTTATGTGAGTGAATGCAAGAACTTCAGAAGAGTTAAAAATTCCAGATGATTTGTGTTTCCACAAGCTTATGAAGGAGCGAGTTCAATCTTACTATGGTATTAAGACAACAATAGAGCATATGCGTTATGATTTATTGAGTGCGTTTTGATCTATGGCTTTCGAGCCAAGTTGGGGAGCTTGTTATTGGTTAGTTGATTGTACGATTATGTGCTGTGTCAATTCTAATTTGAGGCATGCTGGTGAATCAGTTCTGGTTGTGGAAATTAGGCCGAGAATGTCAAGAGTGAAGGAAAATTTGGACAAGGATGTCATGAGCTCGGATGAGCAGGAAAGAAGTTTCGATGGTTAAGATAAATTGGTATTGTCTTCAGCATCACCTGAGAGTGGTGATGCATCCTGGTTAGTGATTCTTTATCGCTTTACAGCTTTAGTGTGACCGATGGTTTGGAGGTACGCTCAAGATATTGTTGTGGTAGGTTGTGGGAGTGTGTCCCACGGGAATATTATATAAGTGTGGCATGTGATCACTTGATTGATTATTGAGGTAAACCAAGTATGAAGGTTGTGATAGTGTCGTTAAATTGAAGATTCATGTCGAAAGGGCACTTAGCCAATTGGGTTGCGAACTGGGGAGGATTATCCCGATTATGATGGTTGTTATCATGTGTTATGAAAAAAAAGGGAGTTACTATTGACCTATGAAAGGTTATCAGACTAGTTCAGTGTGATCAGAATCATCTGGAAGTCGATGAATGGGTTTAATGTGAATAATGGCTCTATATCAGGCCAGATGTGTGCATTTTGTTATGCAGTCCTCATAGAGGAGTAGTCAGATTGATGTTTCGTTGTCAGACGTTTCAGGTAGTGATACATTACGCCGTGTGATTTGTGAAATGGCTCGAGAAATTGCTTATGTGTTGAGAATCCGCGTAGGAATGATGTTACTGAGCAACTTGGCTCTTGAAATTCAGATTTGTATATCGCACCTCAGTTGTGCTTGAGTTTTGTAGTTTATAACACTAAATATCCCTCAGGGATGATATTATGCACTTAGCATGCTCATGACCGATATTCGGTATTTGGTTATAATAAGAAGATTTGGCTCGATGTGTATCTCCTTATGTGAGATCTATGTGTGGATGGGGTGGCACGCTGCCATGGGTATGTTATCTGGATTGGGTTGCACGCCGCAACAGTGTGAAATCGAGTATAGTTTTCTATATGCTATCTTTGTATGCCTTGCTTCCTGTTTTCCAAGGAAAGTCTATATTAGTGCGTAGGATTTGGTAATTCCTTCCAGAGCTCGTTTTCTTTTGTATTGCGTTTGGATTGGTAGCCTATTGGCACATTGGGGCATCATATGCGACTTTTAATTATGTCTGGAGTGGCTTATTACCCGAGCAGTTCGTACTGGGTGAGACGAGATCATTGAATTTGAGATCACTGCAATCTGAGTATGTGAAGTAAATTAAAGAGCTAAGACCATTGTTTGGCTCAGAATGAGGTGATAGTTTTTGCCAAGAGTATAGAACTAATGAATTGTTGTTGCGGTAGTAGTTATGAATGTGTACAGATCTTGTCCGTCGTGTCAGTATTGTAAGAATTTGAACAAGACCTGTGTATGTCATGCAGAGCATGGGATGTATAGTGATTCCTCCTAAGTGATTAGATAAATGATCTTCGGAGGATTAGGGAAAATGATATTGCTAAGTGGAAGTGATTTGATGAGAGTATACGTCTCAAAAAAAGGTAATGTGATTAAACTGATTATGTTTCAGCAGTATTGTGGCATGTTCTTGTTGGGTCCACTGGTGGTATTCGAGTTTTCTCGGTAGCACAAGTAAATATCGAGTATCGGTCATGGAAAGAAGGAGTATCAAATGTGTGCGTGTATTGCACGGTGGAAACTGGGATCAGGTATGATGATTTGTGTGCTATATGGAGTTCTGATGTACAGGCTATGTGGTGGTGGTGGATCTTTATTCGCTGGTGTGTTATATTTTGGATGTGATGTTGAAATTCAGACTGGTTATTTTAGTGTTGGGTGATTTTGAACTATTGCATTAGGGGATACGCCGGAAATGCCACGGGTTAAGTGGTGGAGTGCGTTAGAATATGTTTTAGCAGAATGGTTTATGTTTCAAAGAACCAACAGATAGCTGGGAAGGAGTGATTTCTTAATTGGGCATTTGTGATGGATGTCAGTGCAGAGGTTGCTATCATTGATCCCGTTCCGGTATTGAGGGACTTTTCGAATGCGTTTCTTATTGGTGCGCGAATTATGCAAGTTGTGGTTAGGCCGTATTGATTGTGTCATGTCACCAGGATTGTGTCTTTGGTCAAAGGAGATCATCGGGATCATTAATGAATATAAAAGGATTTGATTTCAGCTATGTTGTGTTAGCGGGCCTATGCTAAATAAGGTGATGTGGGGTCATCCCGGGTATATGCATGGTAAGGTTATTCAGCTATTGGTTGGCTTCTAGGACAACTCTGGGTATGCTCGAGGATGAGCGTTTGTTTAAGTTGGGGAGGATGTGACGACCCAACCCGTCGTCACGTGAGTTACCACCCCATTTCCCCCATCTTATGTTTATCTATGCTTCATTATCAGTATTTGAGGTGATCTAGTCGATTTGGATTGGTTTTAGTAGGAAATGATACACTTAGTCCCTTTAAGGAAGGTTTGTTTTGGAAAAAGTCAACCGGACGTTGACTTATGAGTTAGAGGGTTCGGATGTGAATTACGATAATTTGGTTAGTTTTGGGGGATGATTTGTAACTTAGGAGTGTGATCAGAAGTAATTTTGGAGGTCCGGTGTAGAATTAGGCTTGAATTGGCGAAGTTAGTATTTTGGCGAATTCCGATTGATAGGTGAGATTTTGATCCGAGAGTCGAAATGGAATTCCGAGAGTTGCTGTAGCTTTGTTAGGTGATTTGGAATATGTGTGCAAAATTTGAGGTCATTCAGACGAAGTTTGGTAAACTTTTTGATCAAAAATGTATTTTAGAGTTTTCGAAAATTTTAAGGATGAATCCGATGAAAAATTTGTATTTTGATGTTGTTTTGAGCGTTCTAAAGATTTGAACAAGTTCGAATGATGTTTTAGGATTGGTTGTTGCATTTTGTTGAGGTCCCGAGGGCCTCGGAGTGATTTCGGGCGGCTAACGGGAACTTTTGAAGTTGGAAAATTTCATAATGGACGAAAGTTGTAAATGAGTGCGCACCAAACCTCACTTTGAACGATCATATATCCAATTATATAAGGATTTGTGTGATGTATAACCTATCCAATTAAAACCCTTTGAGTCTAGTTTCCAAAGCAACAAACCGTTCGTTATTTGGAGGTGTATACAAAAAGTTATGCCCATTCTACTGGACACGCATCACCAGCGTGCCCAGGCACTCGGCCGCGGGGCTTACTGCCCGGAACCACGGGTTGGACTGCAGGGGAACCTGTAAAATGTCTAAAATACCCCTGGTCTGTGTAAAAACCAAAGGGGTATCACATTTCCTTCATTTTTTGTCATCCAAGCTCGAAATTTTGGGGTTTCTTCACCCTCTCAAGACCTTCAACCCCTCCCATCTTCAAGGTAAGCAATCTTCACTAACTTGGTGTAAGATTCCATTATTATTACACTAATATTGATGAAATCGTTGCATAAACACATAGATTTTTTAAGAAATTCCTTCAAGAACCAAAGAAGGGTTTTGTAAGATTTTCTTCCAAAAGGTAAATCCTACACCTTAGATTTACATATATGGATATATTATGGGAATATGAGTATGAATCATGTATTACAACTTATAGTATGGTGGTTGGAAGCCATAAATTCCCAATTTAAATACATGAACATGGTAGGGATTTAAAGGTGTTTATTTGATGGAATTTTTGTTGGTATGGATGTGAATGGTTGATCACACATGTGATGTTAAGAGTATAGATTATCAAAGAATAATGGTGGGATGAATTGTTGGTTAATAGTGATAGTTGGATAAACCAATACTACGGTTATGAGGTGTAAATATTTATGCCTACAAGATGTTTGATAATATGCCTAAATGGCATAATTTATGGGATCTAGTACTAATATTGGCCCTATTGAATGTTATATTGTAGATTGAAGTTACATAATGGTATTGAATCATTGTAGTAGAATTATGGGACGAATTTCAGATATATATGGGTTACAACCCCGTCTTTTAGAAATCGAACTTCATCGATGTTTTTCGAGTCTTTTCGATTGGGTTATGTCCCCTTAGCCTATTGTAATGTATTCGTTATGGTTTTGAGTAGATTCGACACGCGAGGAGGCCAATTTGAGAGGCAAGGGCATAGCGAGCAAGACTTTTGGCCGCCTTGAGGTGAGTAATACTTGTAAATGATATCCTGAGGGTTTGAAACCCCGGATTTGTACATCATAGTGCTGTATTGAGGTGACTTGCACGCCGGATATGAGCGTGGGGTAGAGCACCGTTGGGGATTGTGACTTGGTCCGTCCTAGTTGTTGATTTTACTGCGTATTTGACTGAAATTACTTGTTATCATCATAATTTGGGCTGATTGCCATGTTTGGGGCCTTGTGCCGGCTTGTAGAATCCTTCGGGGATTGAAATTACTGTTTTAGCATAATTTGCATATGATATGGCCTCAGACCAAGGTTTTGAATACTGTTTTGCAAACCCAGCCATATTTCTAAGTTTTGGAAACTCAAATGATATTCTAAGTGTTATTTCGGGCTGAGAACTACCGTTTCATAAATGCCCAAGGGGCTTATATTGTTTTCTGGATCGAGCAATAATTTGAAATAGTGGTAACAATGACACTGTATGATGTAACTTGAAACAGTGGTAACGATGACACTGTATAATGTGACTTGAAAGAGATGTAACAATGGCACTGTATAATGTAAATTGGTCAGGTAACAATGGCTGACCGGTCAGGTAACAATGACTGACCAAGATATTGCGCTTGGGCTGTAGGAGCCCCTCCAAAGTCTGTACACACCCCCAGTGAGCGCCGTCGACGATAAATAAGTATGGATGGCTCGGGCTGTACGCCGCAGTGGGTACTTGAATGTTCCATCATATGCATTGCATTGCATTCATGCATTTGTTCATTGTTTGTTGTTGTTGTTGTGATATTTGTTGAGATATTTATCTGCTGTGCTGGTACTATCTGATCATTGACCGTTGGGGGGCCCGAGTGGCTGACCAGGAACAAGGATATTGCCCGAGAGGTGGATTTTTGTGCATAGTGTCACAAATTATTTTGAAAATATATTCGCAACCGTTGAAAAGATCATTTCTAAAAGAGGTTTTAAACTGAGCTGGATATTTTCTAAAAGGATTTTTCCCGGACTTGCTGTTTCTTTCAAAGAGTTGTGCTGTCCCGTATTGCATGCTGGTGTTCTCTTACGTGATTTCTTGCCGCTCAGTTATTATTTACTCTTATTACCACTGAGTTGGAAGTACTCACTTTACTCCCTGCACCTCGTGTGCAGATCCAGGTACTTGACCACCCGGTAGCGGGTTTTGAGCTGATTGAAGATTTGTTATCATAGCTGAGCCAGGTGACCGCTAGCGTCCGCGGCACCGGATCTTCTCCCTTATTTTATGTTGTTCATGTTACTTTTAGACTTTGTTCCTATTTCCAGACTTGTATTACTTTAGTGAACTCTGTAGTAGCTCATGACTAGTGACACCCCGATGTCGGGCTGTGACGGGATGGTTCCCAGTTGTTATCGTTGTTTTTCCGCACTTTTGATTATGCTAATCATGTTTTAGATTAATAAATGTTAAATAACTGTTAAAAAGGAAGAATTTCTTTTGTTGGCTGGCCTTGTCTTCACGAGAGGCGCCATCACGACCGGGTTTGGGATTTAGGTCGTGACAAAACTTAAATTGTTTCTCAACCAATAAATCACAACACACCCGAGTCCTTCAGGACCCCATCAAATCATACCAATATTACAAATACATTACCCAAAGCCTAAAAAAAGACATGGGAATATTACAACAAAGAATCGAGGCTCAAACCGACTGAAATTCTCTTAAGTTGTTAAATCTTCATTCTTTCAAAGAGTGTCCGAATCTTACTTAAACACTTCAGATTACTTTCAAAGTTTGCAAACAAGCTCATTCAACTACATAGACCTATCCAAAGTCTCATAACACCATTTGGAGTTCAATAACGTCAAAGTCAACTATTTGTCAAACTTATGCACTCTTTAAGTTCTTCAAATTACCAACTTTTAAGAAATAGCATCGAATTCTTCTAGGAACCTCCGAAATCAAATACAAACATACGTACATGTCCAAATTATCATACGAACCTATATGAATAATCAAAATTTGATTCCAAGTCCGTTTATCCAAAATTCAAACCTTGGTCAACACTTCCTACTTAAAGCTTTTAAAACGAGAATTATTCTTCCAAATCAATCCCAATCTGCTAAAAAACAAACCAATTATACACGCAAGTCATGATACATAATCTTAAGTTACACTTAAAGTCTCAAACTACCGAATGGAATGCTAAATCTCAAAATGACCGGTCAGGCCGTTACAATTCTTGAAGTTTATTTTTGCATATTTGATGTTGGCTTGCCTACAAGTGGTGTTAGGCTGTATCACATCTCCAGTGGGATTTTTGGGTCGTGACATATAATTTTCACTTAATCAAAACATGATTATGAAAAGAATTGACATAAATGATATTGTATTCTATCTCTCATATGAGATGCATTCTTGAATTTCAAATTTACTATGTTTCTACTAGTGGACTTGATTGACGATATCATGCTTTATTCCATGTTCTAATTATGTTTCATATGATTATTGAGTTGATAGTAACTATCAGCGTTGACCCCTCATTACTACTTCTTCTAAGCTAGACTTGGTACTTACTAAGTACCATAGTTTTGTACTCATACTACACCTCTGCATATTTTTATGCAGGTTCTGAGGCTAGTATTAGTGGTACCCATTGAGTTGAGTAGGATTATTTCGTTGGAGACTTCGTGGTGAGTTTCTTTACTTGACCTGATCCGTAGCATATGGAGTCCCCCTTCCCTACTCATTTATATTTGTTTATTTACTTCTATTTCTGCAAAAATATTGTTGTTCATTTGAGATTATATACTCATGTTAGATACTCGTGACAATGTTATGATATCAAGTCTTGGGGAGAGTTTTGAGACAATTATGGTCGTGTTTAGACCCTGTCTAGGATTCATGTGCTTTTGATATCGATTTAATACTTATTCCACCTTGTTATTTATATTATAAATTAGTTAATGGCTTAATAATTAGATTTTATTATTGTTATTGAGTGATGGATTGCCTAGGATGCATGTTAGGCTCTATCACGATAATTTATGTGATTTTGGGTCATGAAAATACTAATCTTTGAAAAGCTATGGGATATTTCAAAAACTTTCTCTCTCTTTCTTTGTTTCTCCACCGTGCGATGTTGTTTCATCTTGAAGTTTGAATCTTCATTTATCTACTCTCTCACAGATGATGAGCACACATTCACATATGGCAAACTCTGCTAGCCATACGAATTGATACCACTGGCCTCCTACATCAATGATGCAGGCTTTCAATATATCCTCAAAAATCTGAATGTTCCGCTCAGACAGCCCGTCCCTCTGAGGGTAAAAGACAATACTCAACTAAACCTGCACGCCCAACTCACACTGTGCAACTCTCCAAAATTAAATTGATTGCCTCGATCTGAGATAATAGACATAGGCACACTATTCAATTGAAAAACCTCTCTAAGATAAATCTGAGCCAACTACTCAGAAGTTTAGGAAGTCGTGACCGGAACAAAATATGCAAACTTGGTCATGTTACACCCATGATTTCGCACGTAAAAGTATGTTATAAGTCTGTTAATGTATGCTTGAAAATTAGATCATCTTTAAGATTACATAAAGTAAGTTAATCATGTTATCTTGGAGGCTAAAAATATTTAAGATCATGAATTACAGGTACCAAGAGGGTTGGGAGGTTTAGAAACTAAACAAATCGAAGAAAATAAGTTTTGTTGAAACGACAAGTTGGGAATATTATAACCTATACTTTTGGGATGATAATAGGGTGATTACCATGATAATGAGATGATACTATGAGTTATTTTCGTATTATAGTCGTGTGTTATATTTTAAAGTCAAATGAGTTAGGAAACAAAAGTCGACAAAACTGTCGCAAGTTTTATTCATAATTTTACTTAAAATATAGGTCTAATGTTACCGAGCTTTTATCTCAATTTACATGGAATTATGGTATTATCCACCCATTAAATTGAATATCTACTAGTATAGTTTCCAATACATTAAACCATTCATCCATACGATGTCGGAGTAGAGAGATATTCGCATTTTCACGAGACTGCGCAAACAGCTTCCATTGGGACCTGCAAGGTCGGTTGAGGATTATCTTGATATATAAAGTTTTACCTTTCGTCTCCAAGCCTCATTTAGAACAAAATAAGACCTAAATCTCTATCTAGACCTCCTAAACACATCCTTAGGGTTTTGAAGAAAGTCTATCATCCGCAACTCAAATCAAGAAGCGAACACATCAAACCGATCCTTATGACATAGGTAAGACTTTGCCATCCTCCTTTCTCCTTATAACTCGAGTTTTTGGAAAGAAATTCGTGGATAAGGAAGCTTGTAACCTCTTCATTTCAGTTATACAAGCATATGTAAGGATGTGGATCAAAGGGAACAAGGTTTGGAAGCAAGAACACAAGAGGTATGTAGGGTTTTCGTGTCATTTTTGGCACGAATTGGTTTAGCTATGTTCTAGCCTTTGTTCTTGATATTTTAAGCATCGATCAAGGAAAATTTAAGCATTTATTGTATTCTTGTATAGTATTCAATTCCATATGTGAAGTATGGAAAAAACTAATTTCGGTTGGAACTTCAAAACACAACAAAAAACAAAAAGCGCGAATCGCCCATTTGGCCTATGTCATCCAGAACTCCATTTGTTCTATTCCTTTGATGTTTTTTGTTTTTATGTATACCTAACTGCCATATGATCCTAATAGCTTCATCTAAGATTACATAAGCTTAATTTTCATGTGTTGATAATTAGATTATTCTTAAATGATATTTAGTCTTTAATGTCACAAGTTAGCCACTATGAGTAGATATTACATTCACAATTTTGTTTTATCGATTGTTTGACACTATTTTGGATAATTGGATCTCTTTTAGTTTTATGTTATCATCTTTTCTGGGTATCCATTCTCGTGTATATTGTGGTGCTTGCTGTTGTTTTTGAGGATCATCTTGTTTTAGGGGAAACTCTGTCATAATTTTTGGGAATTCGAAGAGTTGGAAAATCTTGAGTGCGTTGGTTCTAAATTGATAATAGAGATCAGTTTCTCCCTAAAATGGGGATAGCTTCCTCTGTCTAACTTATGGGCAACGAGCAATCAAATAACATTTGTGATTCCATTTATGGTTTCCTTCATAATATCTTAAGTCTACATGATGTTGCCACATGTGTCATGCCTCATACATGCTTACATTGATTATGCTGGGGGGATATAGACCATAACACCATTGAGGACTATTGATTATATGCTTAGTAGAGATAGCTCATAATACCAGTGAGGCCTATTGATTATATGCTGGGGGGAGATAGCCCATAAAACCAGCCGTGCTTGTTGATTATATATTCACCGGCTGGAGGAATATAACCTATAACACCAGTCAAACATGTTATATAAACGTATATAGGTATAACTTTCATTGCATGACTATACATGAGGCTATTTTAGTTTTACAGTTACCTGATTCGGGGGATATATCGCATAATACCAGAAAGGTACCAGTTCAGATAGTTGTTCGATTTTAGTATAGTTTCAACTTAAACTTCGATTCAGTTCCAGGTCAGTTTCTAGTTTAGACTCTTGTTTAGCTTTCTGCTGAAATTCATATTTCCATCTTACAGTCATACTTTAGTATGCTTTACATATGCTTTCCACCCCACATGCTTTGTAC
Source organism: Nicotiana glauca (assembly GCA_026770625.1). NCBI lineage: Eukaryota > Viridiplantae > Streptophyta > Magnoliopsida > Solanales > Solanaceae > Nicotiana > Nicotiana glauca. Next base: position 55,148 of record MU750626.1, on the reverse strand, counting down.
ATATCGTACTCACGTTCCTCCCGGGGTGCTACATTTCATGCCGTGCAGGTACATATAGATGAACATTTGAGCCATATCAATAGGCCATCCACTGCTGTTGGAGTCACTCCGCATACTCTCAGAGTTACTTATCATTTGGCATGTGTACAATCAGCTAATTTGGGTATGGCGACGCCCTGTTCTGTCCAATACTTTTTTAGTTCAACACTCTTAAAATCCTGTACATATGCACCTATGCAGTTAGTATGTTTTTAAAGGTCAGCTTATGTTAGCCTTGTCAGCTTTCTAGATTGTACAGCTCTTATAAGCTATTCTTGTTTAGCTTATCAGTTTATATTCACGATTAGTAAATTATTAGCAAGTTTAGTGATGATCGGCATTTAGTGTTGGTTATCTGTCGTAACCTAGGCTGGTTCATGACAAGTTAGTCTATCCATAATGACCCACACAACATCAAATATCCTCAAGGTTCGCGACAACCCAACCACAAAATTAGTAGTGATATGCTTCCACTTCCACTCCAATATATCTAGCCTCTAAAGTAAACCATGCAGTATCTTATACTCATACTTAACCTACTGATAGTCTAAACACAATGCAAGATGCACAACAATGTCCTTGTTTATCCTCCGCCGCCAATAATAATAATGCTTCAAATTGCGGTACATCTTTGCAACACCTGGGTAAATAGAATACCGCAAACTATAAGCCTTCTCAAGGATCAACTCTCTCAGCACATCAACATTAAGAATACAAATCTGGATCTAAAGTCGCAGCATAACATTATCACCAATAGTCACCTACTTAGCACCACATAGCTGAACCGTGTCCTTTTGGACAGACAAGTGGGGATCATCATACTGACGAGCCTTGATGCGCTCAAACAAGGGCGACTATAATACAACAAAAGATAGGATTCTTCTAGACTTTGAAATATAAAATCTCATGAACTTGTCGGTCAAATTCTGAACACCCATAGCCAAAGGCCTTTTCCTAGTTGGAAAAAAGCAAGACTTCCCGTGCTCTCCGCTTTCCTAGTTAAGGTGTCGGCCATCATATTGGTCTTCCCCGGATGATAAAAATGGTGATACCATAGTCCTTCAATAGCTCCAACCACCTTCGCTACCTCAAGTTCAAAATTTTTTGCTTGAATAGGTGTTGGAGACTCCGAGGATCCGTATACACCTCACAAGACACACTATATAAGTAGTGCCTCCAAATCTTGAGCGTGTGTATAATAGCTGATGGCTCTAAATCATGCACTAGGTAGTTCTTCTCATGAGGCTTTAATTAATGCGAAGCATAGGCAATTAACCTACCATCCTATATCAACACACACCTGATACCAATCCGTGAAGAGTCATAGTAGATTATATATGAATCCGATCCCATAGGCAAAGCCAAAACTGCAGTTGTAATCAAGGGAGTCTTGAGCTTCTGAAAGCTCTCCTCACATTCATCAGACAACATGAATGGGGAAACCTTCTGAGTCAACTTAGTCCATCAACCTCTAAATCTTCCTCTAGGAGTAAGGACCATAACGAACTGTTGCAGGAGCCTGTTGTTTTTGAAATTATTCCTTGAGATTTATTTCAAAGTGGACTATGAAGCAATGAGAAAGCAAGTTTCTTCAATTGCAACACTTAATAACACTGATCATTACCCTACTTTAATCACTACTAGCCTTCTTCCTTTAGTTTGCCATGAGTGCCATTGGAAATCTAATTTTCCTATGGTAGTTTCTAGTGAAGATGAATGAATAACTTCTTATCATGAAGGATATTCCTTTGTGTAAACCTATTCTATCAACTTAGGTTCAACCCATCTATTGACCCAGTGATTATTGAGTTTATCGTTACTTCAATGTGTGTCTTGGTCAAATGGGACCAATAGTTTGGAGGGCAGTAGCTTTCCTTTGTTGGTTATCAAACTTGTTTTCAGCCCCTTTTACTATTCACATTTACTCCATCTATATTCCCCGAAGATTTTCCGGGAAGGTGTCTTTTCTCTTATGGTGAGGAGTAAGAGAGTTTTAGTCAGCCCCAAATATGATCGTGACCGTGGCTGGTACACCCGTGTTGTGGCTGTTCCCATTCGTGATTTGGTGGGCGATGAAAACATGCCTTTCCCTAAGAAGTGGAACTTTGCACGTGAGTTCTCCTCTTCATCAATTTATTTTCTTTTCTCTTGTAATATCAATTTTTTTATTTGTTTTTTACCTTTTAGCAACCATGGAAGTTTTTGGTGAACCTCCCAGCTTTCGTGATTGGCTAGCAAAATTATCGATTGCTGCCCCTATGACCAGAGATCATGGAAATTTCTCTCTCAAAAGTTCGAGTGGAAAGTGAAAACCCATGGTATTTACCTTACCGTGCCTTTTTCATACTATAACTTTTCTTACTCTAACCCTTTTTTTATTACCAGGTTTTGTTCTTTGTGTTATTTGTCCTGCCTCTATTCCTGCTGCTAGGCTTTCTATTAGTATAGCCCAAGAAAAGATTTTGAGCGTGTCTTCTTCAAAGAGGAAGAACAGTGAAACACACATCTCCGATGAAGAAGAAGAAGAAGAAGATGGCTCCCTAGTAAGGGAGCCACGAGTTATGAGGCATATGGTTTTAGATAATAAAGCCACCGTTCCCCAGGATCTACCTTCAGGCCCCGTGCCTTTCAAACTTGTTGATGAACCTGAGAGTGTCCCTTTGGACATCTAAGAAGATGAAGATATTAATCATTCTTGTAATCCCTCCTAAAATCCTATTTATAGACTCTTCGCTCAAGGATTTGAGGGTGAAGAAGATTTTGGCCCTGTTTTTAAAGAGCCTCCCCTTGTTGCCTTTTCAATGTCCCCCGTTGCTCCTGTTGTTAATGTAATGACCCAATCGATTGTTTTGAGCATTTATATTTTGTTTAGCCGTTTGAAGTTTTGATTAGCTTCATATGATGTATTATGACTTGTTTGAATCATTCGTTTTGGTTTTTAGATGATTCATGATTGATTTGGAAGAATGATTCTCAACTAGGAAGCTTTAAATTGGAAGAGTTGACCAAGTTTGACTTTTATTTGGTATCAAATTAGGGGTTTGATAGTTCTTTTACGTCCGGATGGTGATTTTGGACTTTTAAATGTGCCTAAATTTGCATTTGGATGCCTCCAGAAGGTTTCAGCACTATTTTGCGAAAGTTGGAAATTTGAAGGTTTGGAATGTTCACAAATTTGACCGAGAGTTGACTTTGATGGTATCAGATTCAGATTGTGGTTCCGAGAATTAGAATATTTTTATTATGTCAATTGGGACTTTTTGCAAAATTTGAGGTCATTCCAGGTGTATTTGATATGGTTCGGCACGAGTTTTGGAAGTTGAAAGTTCAAAAGTTTGTAAAATTGATTTGAGATGAGATTCATGGTTTAAATGTTGTTATGCTTGATTTGTAGCCTCGAGTAAGTCCGTTTTATATTATGGGACTTGTTGGTATGTTTGGACAATGTCCCAAGGGGCTTGGGTAAGTTTCAGACGTGGTTCAGATCATTTTGTATCCATTTGGCTATGCTGGTTTGGCAAGGGTCCTGGTGTGATCACACCTGCGGAGCTTTGGGCGCAGGTGCAGAGAAGTGGCCGCAGAAGCGAAATGGGCTATGTTTTATACTATTTGAAGATGCGAGAATATGGCCACACCTGCGAAGATGCTGAAGTAGTAAGTTGGGTGCGCAGATGCAAGAAGTATTGCAAAAGCATGATTTGTGCCGCACCTGCGTTGTCACTGAAGCGGATTGTTTTCCGCATGTAAGAAGTATCGAGTTTCCAGTTTTCTTCGCAGAAGCGGCTGTGTGTTCGCAAAAGCTGAATACTTGTGTAGGTTCTTTATATTTGAGGGTCGTGTTGCTTTATTCATATTTTGAGTTGGGGAGTGCGGTTTTGGGAGATTTTTAGGCGATTTTCACCACATGGACTGAGGTAAGTGTGTGCTACTCAGTTTTGATTATATTCCATGATTCTGTTTGTGTTTTTGGCATCTGATTGATGATTTGAAAGAGAGATTGGGGGGGGGGGGTTGCCTAAACTTTTCTAAAGTGAACATCGATTCAGAGTCAAATTTGAGTGAAATTAGTATGGTTGGACTCGTAACTGAATGTGTTGTCAGATTTTGTGAGTTTTGTTGGTTCCGAGGTGCATGCCTGGGTTTGACTTTTTAGTTAACTTTGGACTTTTTATTAAAGATTCAACCTTTATCGATGGGATTTATTTCCTTTGGCATTAGTTGATGTTTTTGAGTTTCTTTTGGCTAGTTTCGAGCCGTTCGGACATTGATACATGGGATGGCATTTCTAGAGTGTTATTTGGCTTGCTCGGTATAATATTTGGCTTTTTCGAGATGAGTAACATATCTAAACTTGGATTTGAGGGTATTCAACCCTGAGAACTATGTTATAAGAAATGTATTGGGGTGCCACACATGCTAGGTGATGAGAGCGTGGGCATGCATCAGGGTAATCATGATTCAATTTGACTGTTCGACTCTGACCTACCTTTTTTTGCTGTTATATCTTGTTACATCCATTTTCCCGTACTTGTTTAATTATCTGAGCTGTGAATCATGTTAAAAGATACATTTAGGCTATCTGATTATTTGGTTGAGACCTAGTGAGACTATTTCTATTGTTTTGAGTTATCTGGTTTAACTATAGTTATATACTCACTCCTGATTCTTCATTTGCAATTCATATCCCAATCTATGTTCATCATTCAATGTTACATCACATGTTATCATTGTTTAGACTAAAAGGTACGAGATTTGTGAGCCCTTCAGACTTGAAAGAGTGATGACTGAGGTGGTCATAGAGCCGTGTTGAGAGTGTTATTATCGATCTAGATGCACGTTGCATTAGGAAATATTGGCTTTGTGACTATTATTGATTATTGTGGATCAGACTACATGCTACAACAGGACTTATTGGCTTGTTTATTATAATGGATAGGGCTGCACGCCGTAACATATCTTATAGGCATTATATTAGCGCTTGGGCAGGATCCGCCCCTTTGGAGTCTGATATACCAGCGTTGAGCACAAGCACGATGATATATATTCACGTGCTTTGGTGAGAGGCTTATGATCTAGGCACTCGTACAGTGCTGAGTGATTGTGTGTGTATGTATGATCATACTAGCTTTGTAAATTCTAAGTCTTAGATGCTTATGACTTGTACTACCAATCCTTGGGATTTTGTATAGAAGCTCAATTATTTTATTTACTCATTCATGTTATCCATTTGAGTTGTGATGTCTATCCTTTGGCATACCAAGCTGGTTGGGTTGGGTGCCATCTCGACTGGCTGGATTTTGGGTCGTAACAAGTTGGTATCAGAGCCTTAGGTTCATAGGTTCCACTAGTCATGAGCAAATATCTAGTAGAGTTTTGTGGATCGGTATGATGATGTCCAAACCTATATTCAAGAGGCTAAGGGCATTTAGGATAAACTTCCCATCTTTCTTTACTTATTGTGCGACATCTATTCAGCTTGAAGCATATCTCTTTGAATTCCTTCACTCACTTGTATGCGTATATGAGCGCTAGACATCAACTGTGCATCGATGTCTTGTGATTTTCCATAGATGAGGTGTAAGATATATTTTTTTGTGTTTGTGATGGGCCAGTACATTAGACTTGAGGCCATGGTTGGACAGTAGCTTTGGCTCGATGGTTTTAGTTGTGTAAACATATTATTTTTGGCTTGTATTGACGTAGTATCCCTAGGAGCGGAATTTATAGCTCGGTAAGTGGTTGGATAGCTATAATAGGTCAATTGGGACTTGTGTGCAAAATTTGAGGTCATTCCAAGTTGATTTGATATGGTTTGGCATGAGTTTAGAAGTTTGAAAGTTCATAAAATTTGATTTGAGGTGTGATTCATGGTTTCAATGTTGTTATGCTTGATTTGTGGCATCGAGTAAGTTTGTGTGAGGTTATGGGCCTTGTTGTATGTTCGAATGATGTCTCAAGGGGCTCGGGTAAGTTTCAGATATGGTTCAGATCGTTTTGGATCCATTAGGCTATTCTAGTTTGGTAGGGGTCCTGGTGTGATCGCACATGTGGAGCTTTGGGCATATGTGTGATGTATGCAAGTGTAGTGAAGTGGCCGCAGAAGAAAAAGGGGTTGAGTTTTGGAATCTTTGTAGATACGACAATATGGCCGCACCTGCAAAGACGCAGAAACAGTAAGTTGGGGAGCAGAAGCGAAAATTATTGTAAAAGCAGGATTTGTGAAGCACCTTCGTTGTCGCAGAAGCAGATTATTTTCTGCATGTCAGAAGAATCGAGTTTTGAGTTATCTCCACAGAAGCGAGAATCTTATCGCTGAAGCGGCTGTGTAATCGCAAAAGCGGAATAATTGTGCAGGTTCTTTGTATTCGAGGGTTGCATTGATTTATTCATATTTTGAGTTGGGGAGCTCAGATTTGGGCAATGTTTGAGGCGATTTTCACCATGTATCTGGGTAAGTGTTTTCTATTCGGTTATGATTATATTCTATGATTACATCTGTGCTTTTGGCATTTGATTGATGATTTTAAAAGAGAAATTGTTTTTTTTTGTCTAAATATTCCTAAAGTGAACACCGATTCAAAGTTGGATTTGAGTTGAATTAGTGTAGTTGGACTCGTAAATGAATGGGTTGTCATATTTTTTAAGTTTATTCAGGTTCCAAGGTGCAAGCCCGAGTTTGAGTTTTTAGTTAACTTTAGACTTTTGATTAAATATTCAACCTTTATCGATTGGTTTGTTTCCATTGTCATTATTTGATGTTTTTGTGTTGCTTTTGGCTAGTTTCGAGCATCTCCCTTCAAGCTTCTCATGAAGAGCTTCATACGGATCTTCTCATCCCTTCCAACTCCAACCAACTTATCGCAATATGTCCTCAGGTGGACTCTGGGATCTCCTGTTCCATCAAACATTTCAAACTTGGGAGGTTTGTACCCATCCGGAAGTTCAACATCTGGCTGAATGCATAGGTCTTCATAATTTAAACCTTCAATACTTTTGTTGCCTTCCACGCCCTGAACTTGGCTGGTTAATTTCTTGAGTTCTGCCGCTAAGATCCTGATAAGGGAGTCTTTGTCATCAGACTCAGGTGCATTTGAGATTGGTTGGGTGTAGTGGGGTACAATATCCACAAAAATAGGAGTGTTGTGGAGATGGTCATTTATGGTGTTCAGTGGCTCAGGAATGAGTAGTGGAGTGTTGTTGGGAATGTGGCATGCGTTGCAGTATTGGGTATGAGTGGGTTATATCTGTGGTTGTGGGGTGTTTTGTGGAGGCACGTGATTCTGGGCGTTGACATCAGGAGCGGTGAGGGAAAATGATAGGTTTGCCAAGTTCCGAACCTGATCCAGCTCTTCTCGGAATTTCAACAACTTTTGTTTCAGTTGGGTGGATGTTTCCTTAGCAACCGGGGTACCCTGAGGCCTTTCAATCTCCTCTATGACTCTTGGATCTCCCATTCTACCTTTGTTCTTATTCCGGGTAGGACTCGGAGGAGGAGAAGGTGGAGGGCCCTTGGATCTTGTGGAGTATGACGATGGTGCCATAATGCACGAACTAACCTTTGGGGAGGAGAATAAACACAAAAGAAAAACAAAAAAGGTAGCAAGCAACTCTATTTTCCCTTTTTCTTAAGCGAAATCGGGTTTACGACATTCAGGAAAGACAACTCTATTTCCCGTTTGGGAATTGGGTTTTGTATTTTGAGAGTCGCTACCTAATGAGTATAGTGCATTAAGACACTTTTAAAAGAATTTGAGATGAAAACCAGAGTTTGGGTAAGGGCTAGAAATTATCTCGAGGGGAAGGTGTTAGGCACCCCTCAAGATCCACTAGTGTCGTTCCCGACCATGCTACAATTGTGACTTTAAATGAAAACAAGTAGACAAGCAAGCATTGCAAATACGAGGAAAACATTCACATAACAGTTGCAAATAAAAGCACAAATAGGATTTAAAAGAGCTGAAATTTGGAAGGAAGTAGTTATGTAATCATAGAAAAGGTAGGAGGGGAAAGGGGAAGGGATCAGATAATTGATGCAAGCAACTTAAAGAAGTACAAGAAACGGAAGTTGAAAATTGGACAGCTTTTGAAAATCTAGAAATTTTCAAAACTAATAAAGAGGGAGGGGGTCCTAGGTTTATACATCACATGGATCATTTACACAGCACCGGTATCCAATTGTACGCGTAGTGTTATCGTGTGATCATCATCTCCATGTCTACCCTTCCCACCCCGTTAAGGTATTAAAGCGTGGAATTGTATCGTTACTTATTGCATACTATTACGCGCCCCAATCCTATCAGTCCTGGAGGCAAATGGACTACTAATCCTAAAGGGAAAGGGATTTGGGGCTTTTAGAAGTTTTCAAAGGACAAAATGCTAAGACGCCAACCAAAACACATAAGTGCAAATAGAGGGAAAGAGGCAAGCAAACAGGGCTCAAATATGCCTCCACAAACCAGCAAAAGTCATAGAGTTTAGCATGTCTTACACGTACTATTTTTGGTCTTAATTAAATAAAGCGACGAGCGGACTGGTTCAACACATATTTTTAGGCGAAAAGTCTACATTAGGCTTACTCGAATGCAGTTGACTAAAATTGATCTGATTGTTAATCCTCTAAGTGTTGGTTTGAACTAGGCGTGATGTATACTGATTTTAGAAAAAGATGTGAATTGAAAAAGGGGTTACCAATTTTATCAGGACATTATGAATTCAGCAGTTAATATTACCTCTATTCAGATTCGAGATTTCCTATAGGCATGCTTTCTATACATTTACTGATTTGGACACTTTTTAGACGTTAACAAAAGGTCCTAAGAACATGGTATCTATATGCAACTCTTGTTATTAAACCTACAAACTGTTTTCCTAGTGATGTTTATAAATGCAGAATGCAGTAGTTTTAGACCGTATTTATATGAATTTGCAGAACAATTAGAAGTTAACCTATAGGCAGGATATCTATACGCGGAGATGCAGAAATTAATAGTGAATCATAGGCATGATTTCTAGATGTGAGTTTGCAGAAGTTAAAGGTTAACCTATAGGCATGATTTCTAGGTGTGAAATTGCATAAATTAAAAGTTATCCTATAGGCAGGATCTCTACCCTTGATGCATAAAAATAAATCCTATCCCCCCTTTTTACTAAGTTCCCCAAGTTTGTACAAGTTATTCCAGCCCAAAGAAATAAACTGGAAATAAAAAAAACATCAGAAATCCTCCGCTACATACGAGCAGCCTAATCCAGACTTGAGGCCTAATAATATGAGATTGAGCCACTTCCGAGATCCAGATTTCCAAGCCTTCTATCATCTAAGGTATTTCAGAGATCCAAGGGATTTCAGGAACCCCAGGTAGTGCATACACCCAAGATGTTAATTAGAAATTGAGTTATGCAGTGCGGAAGGGCCAACCCTTATGTGTCCAAGTTCAGAGGGAGCTCAAGGGTCCCAAGGCAAGGCTCACACAAGAGGGGCAGAATTTAAGTTCTAAGAATGAGTGTAAGTGCAATAGAAGGGGTAGGGGGCTACCCAGGCAGGCTGGTGGTCATGCCCGGCCACAAAATAGACTGGCACACCCCTGACCAAACCTGTTGATCAAGCATTTAGAGAGTAAAGACCTACTGGAGGTCAAGCCATGGCCTAAACAATAATTAAAAATACTGGCAGGCCAAGGCTGTTACTCAGCACACACAATAAGGGAATGGGGATGGGAAATTGATAAAGCCTAGGGCCCAAAAAGGTACAGTTCATATCCATGGACAATGATTTCAGACATTGCCATGTTTCTGAACCATAACTTAAAGCATATAAAGGGGATATGAAGGTTTGGGAGTCATAAGGTAGCAAATACATAATACACAACTGACAGAGTACACACATAGATGAACATTAAATTACAAGGGGAAAGGGAACATATTACAACATGCTAATAACATCTAAATTGCAGAAAATATGAGTAGAAGTAGACAGGAATGAAAACATGTTATTGTTGAGAAATATAAATTAACTAGGACATACCCGTAGAGAAACAAAGTGCAAAAAAATAGGGCAAACAAGAATCCACAGTCTATCCTTGGCTTCCAGCCGGCTAGACAAAGCAACAACACAAGTAGCAGAAAGAGAGAGAGTTTTTTAAGTGTAAGATAGTATTTTGAACTCAGATTGTTCGTCTGTGTTCATGTGTTTGAAAGAGAAAAGTGTAGGTATTTATAGCTTTGAAAACGTGAAGAGAAATAAGGTAATAAGTAAAATTAAAACACAAACATGGAAACAATCACCATTCAGAATCAATTAACCCAAGTGATTCCCCTTAAATTAAGGAAACACTGCTTAACGGGTCAGCATGCCTAATTAAGGAAAGAAATCAGTTTGGGGCAGATTGATTATTGCCATAAAAGTGATAGTAAAAGCATGAAGTAAATAATTCAGTCTAAGTACAAAATAGGCTTATTTTGGGAAAGGATTCAGCAAGGTAAAACATCACAATAAAGGAAGTGAATCAATTAATTTTGAACAGATGAGTAAAAATTAGGGCTCGTAAGAAAAAATCTTTTTTGCAGTCAGTCACAAGATCAAACAAGAAAGGAACATGATTTTGCACTTTACTATATAAATAGCAAGGAATGAAAAAGCATGCAATGTTAGACATGTTGATGAAAAGAAGCAGCACAGACATATAGTGGTAGTAAGGGTAAGCTAGGGTTCAGTAGTAAGAAAATATTCGAAGCACAGTAGTCAAGCAGGTCAAGTAATCACATAGAAACAACAGTGAAGAAGACATAGACGTAAGTAAAGGGTCTCAGAGTAGGAACAAATGAGAAAACTTCTAAAGAAAATTAGGGCTTCAACAGTAACCAGGTTTTGCAAGATGGTAAGAACTTAAAATTAAACAAGTTAAACGAGGAAGAAAGAATCAGCAACAAAGAACAAATGCACATTTAAACGAGCAGCTTTAAGAACTAGGATAAACTAAAAAGGAATTAGGGTTTTTAACATGCTGAAACAGATAGAAGAATAAACATGAACAAATCACAGCCAAAACATAAACACGTTAAAAAATTAGAGATCTTTTAAAAAAATTCAAAGGAAAAACCCTAATGAAAGGTCGTTTTTGCAAAAAAAGTTGAAGAACTTTTGCGAAAGCACTTAAACATTCATGGCAAGTATAGATCTAAAGCAGATCTGAAAGAAAAATAAAAAAATCCCAAAGATTAGGGTTTCGAAGAACAAGAAAGGCGAGAAAGGCCTTGGAAATTAACGATCTAACCAGGAGCGCCAAGGATCTGACTCGAACGGCCATGGCTGGCCGGAGAAAAGTCAGGGACGATCGGAGAAAGGTCATGAATGGAAGTCAGGCGATGACTGGACCAGCTTCCTCCGAGATTTTGGCCGTGAAACCATAGAAGTGAACACCTAGGAGCCATGGGAGGCCATTACACATCTCCGATGGCCATGGGAGGCCATGGATTAGGGCGGAATTGAAAGGCGGCGACTAGGGTTTATGAGGGCTTCAGAGAGAATTGAGAGATAAGAGGGATTCGAGGGCGGTGTGTGGTAGGAAATGATTAGGGTTGGGTGTGGTTGGTAAAATTAAAAAGGAAAGAATGAAAGGTGGTCGTTGATCATTTAGATCAATGGCCTAGATTAAATGAGGAGCCGAGCGGATCGGATACACGGGTCAGGGGTTGGGTTAATTTGAAATTGGGCTGGGTAATTTTGAACTTTGAAACAGGGTTAATTGGGGTTGCCAAATTGGCTATAATTGAAATGCAATTGAGGCCAAATCGTAAATATCCAATTTTCCCTTTAAATTTTTTATAAAATAGTAATACAGATTTTAAGAGCAAATTAAAAGTACTGGGTAAATGAATATTATATAAATATTAATTTAAAAATATTGGGATTAATTTTATAAACATAAAACGCTATAAATTACAATATAGGTTATAATTGCAATTATATGCAATTTATCTTTTAAAATACCAAACAAATTTATAAAAAATATGCAAAAAATTTTCTTAATTATATTTTAGTGCAAATATGAGAATAAAATGAATTATTCGCCAAAATGATAATGTTGGGAATAATTATTGGATTTTGTTGTACTAAAATAGGCAATAAATTGGTTTTAAAAATCATTAAAATGCCAAAATTTGTGGGTGTGCTTATATATGCACCAATATGCTATTTTAGAAATATTTGGGAATAAAAATACTTAGGAAAAAATTGGGTATCAACAACAATTATATTTATAAACTCATGACTAGTAGATTTTTAGTTTTAATATCTAGACTTGACTGTTAAACCTAGAAAGCATGTCTACTTTTTCATAATTATGGAACAACTGAGCATGATATCTTTTGGGTTGTTACTTTTACTGCCTCCATTATGTGTTTATGAGTTGTTATTTGCTATTGGTGTTGGACTCTGACCTTCTTCCCAGCTCGTCAGTGCTTTCAACCTAAGGTTAAGTTTGTTACTTATTAAGTACATGAAGTCGGTTGTACTCATACTACACTTCTACACCTTGCAGATTTTGGAGTTGATGTTGTTGTGTACGGCAGGAGTTGGCATTGAAAACGTACTTGCATTCCGATTATAGCCTCTTGTTCTTAGTAGATTTAGATATATAAATCTATTTATGTATATCTTGAACAAATGATGTATTTATTTCGTACCATCTTTGTAAATTCTAAGTCTTAGATGCTCATGACTTGTACTACCAATCCTTGAGATTCTGTATAGAAAACTCAATTATTTTATTTACTGATTCCTATCATCCATTTGAGTTGTGATATCTATCATTTGTCTTACCTAGCTGGTTGGGTTAGGTTCCATCACGACTGGTTGGATTTTGGGTTGTGACAAGTTGATATTAGAGCCTTAGGTTCATAGGTTCCACGAGTCATGAGAAAATATCTAGTAGAGTTTTGTGGATCGATATGATGACGTCCATACCTATCTTCAAGAGGCTAAGGGAATTTAAGATAAACAACCCATCTTTCTTTCCTTATCGTGCCACATTTGATTAGCTTGAAGAGTATCTTTTTGAATTCCTTCCACTAACCTGTATGCGTATGTGAGCACTAGGTATCAACTGTGCATCTACACCTTGTGATTTCCATAGATGAATGTGTTTTTTATGTTTGCGATGGGCCAGGTCGATGTGCCACCAATACATTCTACCTTTGAAATCCGGTGGATTTAAGGCCAGGGTTGGAATGTAGCTTGGGATCGATGGTTTCAGTTGTGTAACCATGTCCTTTTTGGATTATATGGCCGGTAGTATTGTAGGAGCGATATTTATAGCTTGGTGAGTGGTCGGATAGCTATATGATGAATATGAGGCAACTACAGGATATGGTCAAATGGCTTTGATATGAAGAGAAGGGTTCATTGGGATGAGAAACGAACTATTGGATGTTTGATTTTTGTCTTGATGTGTTGCATAGTATCGAGTTATGATCGTGTTGAGGGATCTTTCATGTTGTCCAATTATGGGATGAAGCAGATTCTGATGTCTTGTTGACGAACTTGTACTCGGGAAGTTTAAGCGATTGCATGATGGTTGTAGCCATGGTATGGCATAGTGAAATTCCAATTTAAGTCTAATTAGGTGGTTTATCTCCTACGGGGTGGTCTACTGTTGTATGATCCTTGTGTTGTTGTGTGGAGAGTATCTTTCTACCGGTGGGTTATATGATCAGTTAAGAAAGTTAACTTGACTTTTATGAGGATGAATGTGAGCTTAGCAGATGATTTGAGGTATTTTGTGGTTTGTGTTGCATGAGCTTATGAAGGCTTTAGTTGAACCTCAGTGCGAGAATATGACAGTAATAAAGTATAGGTATTGTGAGTTATTGGAAGTTTTGTTCTATGTATTTGAGCCAAGTGGGAAAGTCTGCTATCAACGATTTGATTGCATGATTATGTGTTGCATTAGTTTTGGTCAGAGGCACACTTGTGGATTGGTTATGACTTGTGAAGGTTGGTCTTGAAGATGACTTACGCAAGGATATTTCTTAATGCATGATGCAATACACCTCATGGATATATGGAAGTCTTGGAATGGTTTAATTTTTCTATTCGTGATGGACGTAATGTACTAAGAAAAAAAGGGATTTACTTGGTTGCTTAGAGGTTTGGATTACTTCTTTGGATGTTGATATGATAATAGAGCACATGTCATTTGGCTCGCCTGGACGATGCATCTAAGATTAGAGCAGAGTGGATGACTCTCGAGAAGGTTCTAATCGGTTCAAGATTCGTATGTGGTATTTGAGGAAATTTTCGGAATTGTAAATGGTTGAGATATGAGACTTGCATTGGATGGTATCGGGACTCGCGATATTTCTAAATCATTATGGGTTCTACATTTCAGTATCAGGGAAGTTGAGGAAGCAATGTTTGATTCATATAAAGTCTCTTCAAAATGGGCATTTTGGTTGCGGTACTATTGGATGCTTAAGAGGGAATACATTGGCTTATGGGCTTAGGACAATGTGGTTTCATGATAGGATCTCTTGTGGTGAGCATGGGGTTATGGATCATAGTGTACTGGAAAGGGGGAGAGTTAACTTGAACCAACTTAGAAGGAATCCGAGAAGATGGGACAACTTAGCAGTAGATTGGACCAGTATGGTGATGGTATGATCGGTTCTTTTGGGTTCTTATGATGTGGTGAGTCTATCTTGAGTTTTCGAAACCTGCATGATTTAGCTGAGTTAGAGAGATTTAGTTCTGATGGCTTGGTTATGTGCACTACTAGAAAAAGGCAGATTTCCGACGGCCAAAACGGTCGGAATTCAGTCGGAAATCATGTATTTCCGACTACTTTCCGACCGAATTTGGTTAGTCGGAAAACCGATGGTCAGAAAACAATTTCCGACGGAATCCGTCGGTAATTTCCGATTAAAAGTGATCGCAAATTTCGAAATAGTCGGACTACCAAATAATTTAATTTTTCGACTAAAGTGGTCAGAATTTACCGACTGAATCTGTCGTAATAATACAAGAAAATTAAAAAATTTATAATTAAATTTTATACATTTTCCGAAGGAATCCGTCGAAAAATGTTGAAAATTAATTTTCTTTTTTGAAATTTCCAACCGAAGCAGTCGAAAACTATTAATTAAAAATTAAATTTTATTTAATTTCCGACGGAATCCGTCGAAAACTTCTGAATATTAAATTTTTTTAAAATAAATTTCCGACCGAATCAGTTGAAAATATGACAATTTATTGTTAAATCTGGGGAGCTTTTCGACTGTTTCAGTCGGAATTTTGTACTAAACTGGGCAGAATTTTGCCCAATTTCGAGCTACACCACCTGTCAAACTATCACAAACAAAAAAAATACCAACCAACAATCTAAACCAACGATACATTTATACAATAATACGAACCAACAATACATTAACACTATCTAAATTAACAATACATTAACAATTTCTAAACCAGCAATGTCAACCATTAAACCAACAATACCAACATTTAAACCTAATAATTTTGGGCATACAAACATCCAAGTAGCAGCCCATGTTCAAGTTTAAAAGCAATACATAAAGTTGTCTCTCACAATCAAGTTTACCAATCAACCAAAATATCACAACTAAACTACACATCATAATCAGTTTGTTCATCCTCATCATCAGATAAATCATGCCCATGTTTACGCATGAATTTCTGCATCTTAGCAAACATTCCGTTTTGGGAGTTCAATTGTTTCTTCAATCCACGAATTTCCTTTTTCAAATCTTCCATCTGTTCTTGATTTTGATGAGAAGAATTGTCTAAGAGTGGGTTTTGATGACCTGTAAGTCGATGTACTCCTAGCCCGTAGACTTTGCCTTTGTTTGCTCAACCCGCTGCCTCTGTCCACAATGCAGCCATATCATCAGGTGTTGGTTGAGTTGAAAGAGGCTGAGTTTGTTGCCATTCTTCCAACCTTCTATGATAATCTTCCTGAAAGGAAAAACATAACTATTAAGTAAAAAAACGAATATTAATAAACTATAAATAATTATGAAGTTAGAATTTTACATATGTGTCTGACGCACGCGTCTCCACCCAGTGTTCTCTTGTACCATCCTTTTTCTTTTTCTTATGCAACTCCTCGAAGACCTCAGCGTAAGTCATATCTCGCCCTCTTTCCTTTTCCTTCATAAGAAAAAGTATGAGTTAGACTTTACAAACGTAAAATTCTATATGTAAAACTAAAAAAAATTATAAATAATTACCATTCTTAGTTTATGGGCCTCAAAAGTAATCGAACCTCCTGTGTGCAACGAGCCACCTTTTTTAGAGGCACGATTTGCCTTTGCTTGTTCACTTTTTGCCTTCCATTCTGGGGTATTCCATTTCTCAAGAAGTTTATCCCAAACATCTTCTCTTAACCATTCCGGCATTTGTTTTGCATTCCGAGCAGCACAGATAGTATCATTAATCCTTATAGCAGCTTTCTTCTCGAAAATAATATTTATTGCATTTTGGTGTTGAGGATGCCATGTACACAATGTCTGCAATATAAAAAAGTAACATTAGATGAAGAGGATAATTATTAAATAAATATAATTAATTTTTACCCTAAATTGATTCCACATTTGCTCTCTGATGCTATACGGTATCTTTTTCCAAGAAGTTCACGGCTCATGATAAAATGGCTTCATAGAATTTGTAACCATACGTGTACCTTGAAAAGATGGAAAAAACCGGCATTAATATTAACATATATATAATTAATAAACATCTTTTAATTGTAAACAAATACTCTTTAATGTTAACATATCTAAATGTACATTCAAAACATAAAAATTTGTATTAAGAACCTTATTACCCATTCTTGTGGGGGACGATTATCAATCGATTATAACTATCAAATTGTACATCCCCTCCAAGATTCTGCCTGCGTCTATGAGATGGTGCAGAAGCAGCACTAGATGTAGCTGGGCGAGAGCCTCCAATATCCAACCTAGATATGCTGGGAATGGATGATGATGATGGACTGGAAGATGATGGAGCGACAAAAGACGTACCGTCATGCTGACTACAATGAAAGCTCGGGGGTGCAACAGCTGGTGAGCCAGTATGCTGACTACCATGAGAGCCCGGGGGTGCAGCAGCTAGTGAGTCAGTATGCTGACTACCATAAAAGACCGAGGGTGCAACAACTGGTATATGAAAGCCCGGTGAAGATAATGGTATAGAAGATGTGGGTACAAAATTAAAAATGGTGTTATTTTGACTTGCTTTAGATGGCATAGAATAATACTGAACTGAATTATTAGATGGAGGGGGGATAGTGAACATGGTAGATGGCAATGGAGTCGACTGAAGAGGATGAGGAAGAGGATGACTCATATTTGGCATAGTTGAGGAAGTTGGAACAGATTGTTTTTTCTTCTTAGGTTTCATGTTTCCCTTCCCCTTAGATGCCATATCTATAATATAATCATAATAAAATACAAAACTATTCATTAGAAACGCCAAATGAATAGTTATTGATTTTGGTTTAGTTTTCTGGTCTTAGAAACTTTTCTTCTTTAAACAATATTTTGGTTAAAAAATCAGTAGTAATGTTTAACGGGGTAAATAGAAGAAAATAAGTAGAAACAGAAAAACTTCACTAAGATGACAATTATAACATGTATAAGATACAATACCTTCAACCATAAAATATTCTAGTCAAAGAACTTTATGAAGCATTTGGCGTTTTCTAGCAAGTTGATTTACATGGTTGATCCTAATTTGAGATACTGAGACAGAGAAATGTTCAAGCAGAATGTTTGTATTACAGTTGGAAATGTAACTCTCAGTTTTCTTATATCTACACAGTAATAAGCTATGTAAAACTAAAGTAATTTACACTTTTAACCTAAAATCACATGATAAATCTCATTGAAGTCAAATCTCTAAATAGTTTAGGCCAGAAAATGTGCATTAAAGCCTCAAAAGCACCAACTTTACACAAAAACATGACATAAACAGCACAACTTGAAACAAAAAACAAAAAGCTCTATCTGGAAACTGCAATAAAAAAGGGGCACTAAGTGCCAATATTAAGCATCACATTGGCCCACCCTATATAAAGGTTAATGTAAGAACTATATGAGATATAATCAGTCTAAAATAGAATTATAAACCAAGCCAACCAAATAGATCTCAGACTTAATAAGATATTGAGCACTGCAATCTGAAAACAAACAGATGTGCAAAAGATTCTTATGGTATCTAGGTGAACTAATTCTTAGTCCACAAACAAGTCTACCTGATAAATATGATGAGTAAAAATCTTGAAGTTAGTTTAGAGTCACATGAAGGAATTTAACAAACGACAAATAATGGGATGGAATGAGTTTATTTAAAAATAATAGTGGCCAGTAGATCTTACACTAGTCTCAAGTGAATCCACGTAAGCAAAGTGGAAAGAGCACAGTTTTTACACACACAGAGACTAAGAAGAAATCAAGAAATGGATAGGGGAGATGAGGACTTCAGATATATAGAAATATTTGTAATCCTAAGCATAGTTATGTAGTATAATCAATATGCAAAAGATAATATACAGTAACCAATCAACATGTCACTGTGACCTACTGTTTTTTCATTCTCAAAGGATCCAAGTCTATCAAATTTAAAACTTGACCACAAAAGCATCATCATTTAATTTCGGCCATGGGGGCTTACCAATTTTTGTTGAAAGAGCTACAGCAGCCTGCACAGTGGAAGACAAAAATGAATGAGCAATCAGTTAAGAGGAAATTTTTGCACTTTGAGTGTCAAAGGTTGACAACAATGTCTAAGTACTGACTGAAACAAATAATATAGAGTAATAGTTAGATTTAACTATAATAGATAATGACATTCGCCCATTAGTAACATAAGTTATAAGTTTTCTCCTTAACAAAAATATTTTCCGCAATTCAAGGTAACTAAACACAGGTGCACCGGATGGCAACAAACTCGCAAAGAAAAGAAACGCTCTTGTCATTTTTCCTTATGCTAGAAGTGGACAAGAAAGGTCAAAACTATGTTGAATTATTCTCCAAACTTTATTTGATGGATTCTTCCACACTATTAGCAAGGAAGAAGACTAGATATGTAATATGTTCCAGTTCAAGTTATATGCAATGGATGCAACATTTTCTTATACCATTTACTGTTATATACAACTTGTATTTAACTCCATGTAACAAGCTATAGTAAAATCAAGGAGAAAATCATCAATCAAATTAAGAATATATGATGACTTGGCCCAAAAAGTCTCATAGCTCATGTGTATACATAATAAACAAAGTAAAAGCCAAGATAGAGTCTCCATTAACTAATGATATCTGGTGGGACAAAACTACCATTTGCTGCTAGTAAGCTGCAAATCTCTACCCTGATGTTCTCGGAGTAGAAATAAAATGGCAAACAAAAGGCATCTTGTGGATGAAAAATGACAGACAACGAATAAACTATCAGGAAAGCAGAATGGTAAAGATCAAAAGAAACAGCGTTTGGAAGCTGTATGGTCTACCTCTCAGTTCTAATCAATCTTAGAATTGAATTTGCACCAAATGTTCAGAAACCATATTCTTTCCATGATATGAAGGGTCTATTATTACCCCAATGTTGGAAAAGGTTACCCACATTACAGATTTTTATCATGTGGAACCACTGGACTGGAAGCAGTAATTGCAATGAGAAACAGCTCAATTTTCTAATTAAGAAGCTATATTATGGACATAGTTCATACGCAATGTGAATCTTGCAATTTATAAACAAATCAAGAACAAAGAAGCCTGTCTTTCTCAATTCTTTATATAATCCTGC
>MU750626.1:2463-33916 GCA_026770625.1 Nicotiana glauca | reverse complement strand
TATATATATATATATATATATATATATATATATATATATAAAATTAAATATAATTTAGAATTTTATAAATATATATAATTAATTACATATAATAAAAATCATGTTAAATAATAAGTAATACTTACAAATTTTTTAAACCACTCTGAAAACTTGGGATAAACAACATCTTGCCCATATGTACCCGCAAAGTAACTGCCATTATAATATTTATTAGTTAAATCAGTGGTATATTTAATATAAAAGTCCGTAATATATACAAATATATACTTACCTATAATAAGGTTGGACCTCAGGGCAATTTAACAATACATGTGTTGTAGCTGACTTTAGCTCCATCTCAGACAACCTTCGCTTTAGACTATTTTTTGGACCTCCTTTACCTGGTTGATTAAAAATGGAAAAGGGTGGTGCCAAAGGATCGATTTCGCCTCCATCATGATGCCGATTCGGTCTATTTCTCAAACAGGGCACATCATGCTCAAAATAGTATGAACAGAAATAAGATGTTTCTTTAGCCACATATGCCTCGCATATCGAACCTTCAATTCTTGATCTATTTTTTATGGTCCGTTTACATTTGCCAATAGTCCTGCATAGTGTTATTTTAGACAAAACAATCCTTAAAGCAAATACAAAAGGTAAATGATTAAATTTCATTACCTCTCGAAGGGATACATCCATTTACATTGAACAGGCCCTCCAAGCCTTGCCTCTTGTGCAAGGTGAATTGGAAGATGTTCCATTACATCAAAAAAATCAAGAGGGAAAATTTTTGCCAGCTTGTTTAAAGTTAAGATAATGTTACTCTCCATATAAATTAAGTTCTCCACCCTCAATGTTCTAGAACACAAATCCTTGAAAAAATAACTTATCTCTGTAATCGGTTTTCATATTCGATCAGGCAATGCATTGAACGCAATAGGCATCAACGCTTCCATGAAAATATGATAATTGTGGCTTTTCATTGACGCCAAATTACCTTCTTTCATGTCAACACACCTGGATAAATTTGATGCGTACCCATCAGGCATCCTTAAATTGTTAACCCAACTACAAATTTCTCTTCTCTCATCCAATTTGAACGTGTAACTGGCTTTGGGTTTCTGTATCTTGTTGTTAAAGTATATCAAATACAACTCACTTCGCCTACAATATTCTTTTAAGTCCATCATGTCCTTCAAGTTATCTTTGATCTTGTTAGTAACATCCATAATAGTATTAAATAAGTTGTCAAAAAAATTCTTCTCGATATGCATGACATCCATATTATGCCGAAGAAGATTGTGCTTCCAATAAGGTAATTCCCAAAATATGCTCTGCTTAGTCTAGTTGTGTGTGACACCATAACCTGGTATCTTAGATGGTGGACACTCTGTCACTTTAGGCATATCCCTTACTCTGTTCCAAATTTCTTCTGAACACAAGCAGGCCAGTGGATCCTCAAAATCAGTTTGGTTCTTCATAAATGCACTTGTATTTCGCCTAAATTCATGATTCATTGGCAAGAATCTACGGTGGCAGTCGAACCATGTATTTTTACCTCCACATTTCAAAGTAAATGCTTTAGTGTCTTCCATACAACAAGGGTAAGCTAACTTTCCAGCAGTCGACCATTCGGACAACATTCCATAAGCAGGAAAATCATTTATAGTCCACATCAAAGCAGCATGCAATCTGAAGTTTTGTTTGGTTGATATATCATATGTTTCCACACCTTGATGCCATAATAATTGTAACTCATCAATCAAAGGTTGCAAGTATACATCAATCAAACTTTTCGGATTGCGTGGACCTGGAACAATATAAGTTAGGAACAAATATGGACTTGTCATGTACAACTCTGGCAGAAGATTATATGGAGTAACAAACACCGGCCAACATGAATATGGTGCAGCAGAGACAGCAAATGGAGCAAATCCATCTGTGCATAATCCCAACCTAATGTTTCTTGGTTCACTAGCAAATTCGGGGAACACCCTAACAAAATGCTTCCGCGCTTCTCCATCTGACGGATGGCAAAGTATACCAGGTGGCCTTCTATGTTCGTTGTGCCATCTCATATGAGGAGCAGAGCTCATTGATGCATACAACCTATTTAACCTAGGTATAAGAGGTAAGTAATGCATCGCTTTAACTGGAACTTTCTTTTTTGTATTGGGATTTGTGACTTCCTTAAAACGAGGCTGATTACAAAATTTACAGTTCTCTAGAGATGCGTCATCCTTATAGAATAGCATGCAACCTTTCTCACAGCAATCAATTCTCTCTGATGAAAGACCCAACTTAGAAACCAATTTTTTAGCAATGTAGAAATCTTTTGGTAAGTCAATGTTACTCGGGTTAAGTTCATTAATAAGCCTAATAATAGAATCCATGCCCGCTTGGGAAATAGAACTATCCGATTTAATACTTAGCAATCTGACCGCAACAGACAACTTAGAATGCACCGAACCTTCATATAATGGACGACTAGCTTCAAGTAACTGTTCATAGAAACGCTTAGCCTCATCATTTGGTTCGGGTTGAACCCCAGGAAACGTCCCAAAAGCATCCCTCATCATTTCATTGTATCGAGAATTTTCAACATTATGCTCCAAAATGGGGCTACCCTCACCACCAAAAGAATTATGAAAGTTAGTATCATCTAAACTAGCATGATTCTCCCCGTGAGCAGTCCATATATAATAATTTTCTATAAACCCTTTCATGTAGAGATGGAATTTAACTTCGTCTGATTTCAATAACTTAACGCATTTACATTTCACACAAGGACGCCTAATCCTTCGTCCAATAAGAAAATCATCAAGTGTTTGAGCCTAAGCAATAAATTCAGCAACCCCTTCAATAAATTCATCCCTCAACCCCGTACGATTAGGAAGATTCCTATTATACATCCATCTACGATGCACAAATTCCATCTACACAAATAAAAATCTATAAATCAGATATTTAAAATAATTTGATTTATTTAAACTAGTTTACTACATATTCTACATCTATTTTAAGGATGTTTCCTTTATAAATCAAAATATAGGACTCTCTAAAAAAAGAATTCTATTAACAAGTTCAACGATGATAATACTCACAGTATTTTGGTATTCAGTTATTTGCAATTACTACTAATATTCTAAATATGGCTTCATCTGTTCACACTTGATTTCTCAATAAAACCAGCTTCTTTATTGCGACTCCTTTTTATTGAATTAAAAGTTGTATATATATACTTGTATCTTGTGCACACAATTAGCAGATAGCAATATTAATTAAAAAAAGTAGAAGAATGGTTCAAACCCAAGCCAAAAAGAACAGATGGAATAAACCTAACTTTTGAATCTTTTGGATTGTTTAACTAATTTCTGAAAACAATAAACCTAACTTCAACTATATATTAATTATATGCTACTTAATAGTAGGTTTTTTTTTGTTATCTATTAGGAGTATCTACCAATTAGCTTTATCTTCAAGTTACTTATCAAAGATACAATTAGGTGACATCTCTTTTTGGCGTAATCTATTTTGTTCTACTACTCATGTTAGTGTAAATGTAACAAAAGAAGATATGGCAGAATTTACGCTTTAGGCTGAGGTTTGTACACTACCAAGAAGTTTCTTCCTTTGTATTATTGACATTGATAGGCTACTGTTCTTCTTAATCTGACAAAAGAAAAATGATTAAGCCCTAAATCCTGGATAGCCAAGACTTTCATACAAGCTTACGACAGACATATTAACACACAATATTTTTGGGTGGGGGAAACGTACCTGGCACGACGGATTTACAGCGGCTCGGTGGCAAGAGTTGATCGTTGATGGAAGCGGAAGGTTTAGGTTTTGGGAGAGGTTTAAGTGAGAGAGAGAAGAGAGAAGAAGAAAAGGGGAAAAGGAAAAAAGGAATTCGCGGTTAATTAAAAAACATCTCCGACCGATTCGGTCGGTAAATTGGTCAAAAATAATCAACCTCCTTTTTACTAAATATTTCCGACCGAATCGGTCGCTATTTTTTTAATTTCTTTTTTTTATATAATTGTTTTCGATCGAATTGCGCACTAAAAATTGGCGGAATTTTCCGCCAAAATGTACGACGGAAATAGACGGAATATTAGACGTAAGTATTATTAAAAATCAAAAAATATTTTTTTATGATTATTCCGACAGATTCCGTCGGAAATTTCCGACTACTTTTTTCCATCGGAAATTTCGGTCGGAGATTGGCCGTTTTTTAGTAGTGGTGCAAATAGGTTTCGAAGAGTTCAAGGTGGTTTTTACCACAGTTTGAGATGGATATTTTCTACCGGCGTGAGGAGCATGTTTCGTATGGTGATTTTCTCCTGGATGGGATCAAGTGGAAGGTTTCCAGCTAATTGAGTATGTATTCTTCTTGTGACTTAAAGTTGATAATGATATTGCCATGCTTTTCATATGATGTCATAATAGATGAGGTGCGTCATGTGGGATTGAGGTTTGCATGTAGAATGTTACAGTTCAATTTTGAAGGAAAGGTCATGACTTTTAGATAGCATGGACGGTCTCAGATGTTTAGATGAATGCTATTGCTACTTGGTATTACCTGAGAAGCGTGCGCAGTTTAGAAGGTGCACTATGTTCCGATTTCGGATGTTTCATTAGTATTGTGGTACTCGCTGGTTGATCAATGACTAATATTCAAATTCTTCTAAGTGGAGAAGGAGAATTATAGAAGTATTTCTCACGGGATTATTGTGTATGAGATATGTGTTATTCATTCGAGTGGTTGAGTTGGGATCGACTATGGTGATTCATGTGTTGTTGTGGTTTGGACTGGGAGTCTTAGAGACAAATTGTTTCTTGGTTGCAGACTGTGTAGATATAGCCAAATCTTGACAGCCAAAAGTATGTGTTATGGTTTTGTTATGTGGAATTTTAGAGGGTTATTTATATATTTATGGATGATCAGAGTTGATTTGGGGGTCATCGGTAGGCCCAATGAGGATTTATATTCTACACCGGGCTGGATTTGTTGATCAGCACTGCTACTGTTGAGGGATGTGCCATTTTTTTAGCACTGCTACTGTTGATAGATGAGGTGCGTCATGTGGGGTTGAGGTTTGTATGTAGAATGTTGTAGTTCAATTCTAAATGAAAGATCATGACTTTTAGATAGCAGGGATGGTCTCAGATGTTTAGATGCATGCTATTGCTACTTGGTATTACCTAAGAAGGGTGCGCAGTTTAGAAGGTGCACTATGTTCCAATTTTGGATGTTTCATTAGTATTGTGGTACTCGCTGGTTGATCAATGACTAATATTCAAATTTTTCTATATGGAGCAGAGGAATTATAGAATTATTTCTCACGGGATTATTTTGTATGAGATATGTGTTATTCATTCAAGTGGTTGAGTTCGGATCAACTATTGTGATTCATGTGTTGTTGTGGTTTGGACTGGGAGTCTTAGAGACAAATTGTTTCTTGGTTGCAGACAGTGTAGATGTGGCCAAATCTTCACAGCCAATAGTATATGTTATGGTTTTGTTATGTGGAATTTTAGAGGGTTATTTATATATTTATGGATGATCGGAGTTGATTTGGGGGCCATCAGTAGGCCCAATGAGGATGTTTATTCTACACCGGGCCAGATTTGTTGATTCAGCACTACTACTATTGAGGGATGTGCCATTTGGTTAGAGTGGAGCTTGTTCGTATTGTGACATGTTCTATGTTTTACTCTTCCATGCTATGTTGGGTTAGGATATGTTGGTTATATGCACACATGATGCGGTTCTGCTTGGGCCTTGTAATGGAATTCGAGTGAGATGGTTACTGGGGTGTTGAATAATTGATTGCGCCTTGGTTATAGTCTTTGCAGGCTATGGTATATTGTGTTATTCTCTTCTCTATGGTTATGGTCTTACACTTCATTTATTTGATATCGAATTGCATGAGGTTGTGAACCGCTGTTCGGATGGGTCATACATTGCAGCGGGGTTATATTGGGATAGGATCCTTTGTGATATATATATGTGTCTTGGTTCTAATATCTGTGATAGGTCATAGCATTGCATTTGTGGTGGTACTTATTGATCTTGCGAGACGGTTCTCTCATTTGAGTAATTTTCCATGTTTGAATAAATTTGAATAATTCCTTATTGGTGCACGAATTGCATGGTTTGTGGCTTTAGGTTGTATTGGTGTGTCCTATCAGTATAATAGCTATGTTTGATGAGATGAGGTTATTGGACATAGAATGGGTGCTATCGGATTTTATTATGATATGTTTTGAAGAATAATATCGAAAGTCAGCTTAGAATTTGGCTTTGGTTCTTGTTGGATGAGAGAGAGATCCATAACTTGTTGATCGGATGAGTGGTTATGAGTTTTTGCATGTTTCTTTCATCATCGACATTGTATAAAGGTTTTGAATGAGTTATTATTTGATATGAGGTTTATTACCGGTACCGATTTTGTCTTTGAGCAGCTACTATGATTGAAAATTATTGCTACGAGTATGTGAGTTATGTGGTATGTCATGTGATTGCATCTTGGGTTATGGTTATAGTTATGGCTTGATACATCTTGTTTAGACATATACAATGTATAGATATGAGATTAGGTCTTGTAATGAATTTCGGATGCTAGTTATTGGGTTCTAAGGTTTATAGACTAAGGTTGAAGTAATGATTGTCGGTTAGGTCGTATTTCCGTGCTTATATGGATTGGGATGACATGAGATCACCCCTAGGTATGTGCATGGTGAGTTTACATAGTGCTTTGATGGCTATGCAATGACTCTTAGCACGCTCGAGGACGAACGTATGTTTAAGTGGAGGAGAATGTAACGACCCAATCGGTTATTTTGAGCGTTTGCATTCTGTTTAGCTTTTTGAATTCGAGTTATGGTTCCGAGAATTGGAATAGCCTCGTTATCTCAATCAGGACTTGTGTGCAAAATTTGATATCATTCCGAGTTAATTTGATATGGTTCACCACGAGTTCTGGAAGTTGAAAGTTCAAAAGTTTGATTTGAGGTGCGATTCATTATTTTGATATTGTTATGCGTGATTTGAGGCCTCGAGTAAATCCCTAATTTGTTTCCTTTGGCATTATTTGATGTGTTTGAGTTGCTTTTGGCTAGTTTCGAGCCATTTGATTGTTCGGTATTGGATTTGGATTGTTTGAGGTAAGTAACAATCAATGCTTGGATTTTAGGGTATTTAACCATGGGAACTATGTAATAAGAAATATATTGGGTGACGCACATTCTAGGTGACAAGTGTGTGGGCGTGCACCAGGGTAATCATGATTCAAGTTGACTCTTAGACTATGACCGGACTTGTTTTGCTGTTATATCTTGTTACATCCACGTTTCCCCTACTTGTTTGATTATCTGAGCTATGGATTACGTTAGAAGAAATGTTTGGTCTATGTGATTATTTGGTTGACACCTAATGAGACTAATTCTATTGTTTTGCGTTATCTGATTTAACTGTAATTATATACTCAGTCATGATTCTTCATTTCCATATCACTTCTCAGTCTCTGTTCATTATTCACTTTTACATCACATGTTATCATTGTTTGGGCTGAGAGGTACACGATTTGTAAGCCCTTGAGACTTGATAGATTGATGACTGAGGTGGGCCTTAGAGCAATGTTTAGAGTGTTATTGTGGTTCAGGTTGCACGTCATAGCAGGATATATTGTCTTTTTGACTGTTATTGATCATTGTAGATCGGGTTGCACGCCGTAGCAAGCCTTAATGGCTTATTTATTATTGTGGATCGGGCTGCACGTCGCAGCAAGACTTATAGGCTTTATGTTAGTGCTTAGACAGGATCCACCCGTCCGGAGTCTGACTTACCAGCAGTAAGCGCAGACACAGTGATATATATATATATATGCATACACGTGCTTTGGTAAGGGGCTTATAAGCTATGCACTCGTACAATGCTGAGTGATTTTGTGTGTGTGTGATGAAGTTGGCATTTAAGACAAACATCTTGATTATGTCGAGGGCGAGAGTTCCTGGGATATGATTGTGAAATCGTTCATTCTTGGCATATAGGCATAGAAATGCATTTTTCCTCATGCTAGATGGCACTATGACATTCACGATTTGACATGTAAATTTGACATGTAGGCATAGAGATGTATATTCCTCATGATACACGGTATATGGTAATTGAGACTTGACATGTATATTGACATGTATACATAGAGACACACTTTCCTCATACTAATTGGTAAATGAAAATTCTTAGCTGGTGTTGTGAATTGGAAATATAACTCTATTTATAAATTCATGTCTAGTTGATTTTCAGTTGTAATGTTTGGACTTGACTATTATATCTGGAAAGTATGTCTACTTTTTCGTAATTATGAACGAGTTGAGCATGATATTTTTTTCGTTGTTACTTTTACTGCATCCATTATGTGTTTATGAGTTGTTATTGGCTATTGGTTTAGGACTCTGACCTTCCTCCGAGCTCATCACTGCTTTCACCTAAGGTTAGGATTGTTACTTATTGAGTACATGGGGTCAGTTATACTTATACTACACTTTTGCATCTTGCGTACATATTTTGGAGATGATGTTGCTGTGTACGGCGAGAGCTGACATTGAAGATGTACACACATTCCAGTTATAGGTGCCTCTTGTTCTTGGTAGCTTTAGATTTATAAATCTGTTTATCTATATTTTGAATAGATAATATATTTATTTCGTACCAGCTTTGTAATTCTAAGTCTTAGAATTATGACTTGTACTACCAATCCTTAGGATTTTGTATAGAAAACTCAGTTATTTTATTTACTGATTCCTTATCCATTTGAGTTGTGTTGTCTATCCTTTGGCTTACCAAGAGGGTTAGGTTAGGTGCCATCATGACTGATTGGATTTTGGACGTGACAGTTAAACCTTCCATCTGTTTCTTCTACCACACCATGGTTGTTTCTGTTACCGCACCTGCTACTACTCCCCGTCAAGAGGCTGGGCTTTCTAGCAGGAGAGGATTCATGAAACAAGTGTTTATTGAAGTCCTCGATGGTGAGAAATATTTAAAGAAGTCTAGCAGAGCTGTGGTATAGTGGAAACCGTTGATCGGCCCCGTGGAGAGGGAAAAGGTTCCATTCTAAGTTTATAACCTTTCTATCTTACCTTTTTGCAGATAAATTTAACAAGTATGGAGTTGATGAGAAGAATATCTTAGATTGAGCAGCAAGGGGAAGAGCAGCGTACAAAGGCTGACAAGTGGAAGGTGCCATTTTAAAGCCTTCAACTTGAAAAAGATGCCCTTGCTGAAGAAAAAGGGTCTTTGGAGTAGTAGCTCAACATTATGACTGCTAAATTTGTAGTTTTGAAGGCTTCTTCAAATCAAGTTAAAAAATATAAGGATAGACTAGAATCATCCTTTGCCGAACAATACCCCAAGGCTACTGAGGAGATTAGGAGCTTAAAAGAACTTCTAAATCGGAAGGAGGTGTACATTAGTGATCTAGTTCAGATGCTAACTCAAGCTCAAAAGGATCATCGTGCCTCTTCTGATAAAGTCAAGTTCCTCGAGGACACTCTTGAACCTTTGAAGGTATCTTATGAAGCTTCAGTAGCTGAAAAATAAGACTTGAAGGCATAGATGGAGCAACTGGAGAAAGATTATGAAGCTCTTGAAGACAAACTAACAATTGATGTTAATTGGGTTTTTTAAACACCCATCTAGAAACTTTGATCGAGGCTGACCAGGAGGGTTTTGACCTCGAGGCTGAGATTGGAAAAGCTAAAGAAGCAATCAAAGATACTCAACAACATTAAAGTTTTTCAATACCCGAGGATAAAAATTCCAAAAGTGATAAAGATGGTCTTGAAGCTGACTAAGTTGATGCCTAGCCTTCGTCTTCTGAAGTTGATCCTTCCACCCCTATTGATGATGCTCCTTCATTTTCACCCTTAACTTTAGAATTTTTCTTTTGTTGGTGTTTATGAAACATTTAATTTTTATTTTTTGCTTGAAGTCGATTTTGGGAAACTTTTCCTTTCATGTTTTTGGATATTAATGCTAATATCATTTTGTTTCATATGTTGTATTATGCATTTTGCTCTTAAATTTTTGAGCATTTACTTGCATTTGAAATGCTTTAATAAATTGTGTCTAAATATTCACTGGCATTGTCACACCTCCTTTTTACCTACTACACCCCGCAAAGGGATATAATAGAGGGAGTTTTTCCAATTAAAGGACAATCGAAACGGGGTTCGTTTATTAAGAGATTCAGAGTCGCCACTTGGGAGATTTATGGTGTCCCAAGTCACCGATTGAATCCCGAATCGAGGAAAATAATGACTCTGTATTACAGTCCGTGAACCAGAAATCCGAACAAGGAATTCTGTTAACCCGGGAGAAGGTGTTAGGCATTCTCGAGTTCCGTGGTTCTAACATAGTCGCTCAACTGTTATATTTGGCTTAAATTATCTGATTTAACAATTATGAACCTATGTGCAAATTTTAACTTTTAACCGCTTTTATTTATTATTATTTTTAATGAGAATTACAACGTCATGAAGACACATCTCAAACCACGTCACATCAATGCACCTGTGGTTATTGACATATTTTGACTTCGCTGAGATTTGGATTTGGGTCACATAAATGTGCCCCCAAGTTTAGGGAGATAATATTATTAAAATACGCGCCTAAAGAGACTATTGCATTATTATCTTTGGGGAAAGCCATGAAGTTCACTAAACGGCCTGTCCCGAAATCTAAGTATTTTAGTATACATTTAACGAGGGCCCCGCAATTTATACAATTTATTTGGCGAGGCTCATCTCGTTATTATTTAAAAGGGAGAACCTAAAAGCAACTATGATTCTCTACTTTATTTGTCTCTAAAAAAGAGAAATCCTAATTTATTCACTGTTTAAGAACTGTTTAACAATTGCAAAGAAAATACATATTCTCCTATTCGAATTTAATGAAAGAGTGATCATTAGGATCCTGGTTTTAAGACTCAGATTACTTATTTAGTTACTGGAAGCCGATCGTGACAACACAAAGCAAACCCGATTATTTTTAGGTTGATTCGAGCCAAGATTACTAAATGGAATTACTGAACTTGCTATTGAAATGGAAAATACGATTATCATATGGATCTAACTTATGCTACCTTAAATTATTAACATGGAAATGATGAGCTCTAACTCCAATTTTATTGCCCAGTTTGTTCAAGTTTTTACCGACTCGCATGTTTCATTACACAGAAGGAATATCATTGAGACTACATTGCGCTAAGAAGTATCAAGGCTGATTATTCACATATCCGATATAGCTTGATAATTCAATATCTAGAACCGGGCTATTTGCTTAAGGAAAACTTAGACTACACATGAAAACTTCAAATAATTGTAACTGCTTTACATTTCACAACCAAACGAAAATGAGACAAGTTTAAAGACCAATTCCCTCAGCACATAAACTGAACAGCTAACACCTAAAAAAATCATAGTCCAGTCTCAGTCCAATTATACAGTTGTATACAAATTGGAACTAAGCTATTGTGTCTAAACTATTTAGGCATCAGTACATGTAGTCCAAATAGATAAGGTTCAAGAAACAAAAGGTAAGCATTTTCCATTTGTATTCCCACTTCAAATCGGCACCATTACATCAGGAAAGAAAGCAAATACCTGGAAATTTATGAGCAATAAGAAGAGAAAAGGGGTTAGCAACAACAGGTAACAGGCAGCAGCAACTTTGGAATTCAGAATAGCTCAAAACCAGTCTTAAACCAGAATAACACTCGACCACAGCCCAGAACCAGTTGTAAAACCCACACAGCAACATAAAACACCCACAATAGACTCTACTGAACTTGACTGAAACAAGAACTCAGTGGAACAATGATACTTTCAACATTTTCCTTTGTTTTTTAAGCTTTAATATACTCTCAATCTCAAAGTCTAAAAAAAAGAACCCTCTTATTCTGTCCAAACCCCCTTCTATTTATCCCAGGAACAGGCCCCTCAACAGCCCTTGATAAACTTAAACAAATGTGGGCAAATGACCTCCCATACTATTCCATGTCACCCCACTATTATGTGTCCCCTGCCATTATTTAATTGCAATGTTATGGGTAACTATATTCTATTCAATCCACCCCATGATATTCCATGAACATCCACTACTGGATGTCTATTCTTTTATTAATTCAATGATTATGGGCAGCCTTTTAATTAATTCCCCATGTACTTCTAACCTTTCCAGCCCATCATTCCCTCTTCCCTTATTAGTTTAATAGCTCACTGACAGACCATTCGAAATGAGCAAATCCACTTAAAATAAATACATTTTCAAACTTCAAATCCCAAACTACCCTCCTGATATTCATGAAACGGCAGCTATAACCAATTCACCTAATTGTCAATCCTAGTTTTATTCCTTAAAAGTCCCAAAATGTATTACATTGAAGTTCTGAAAATTCAATTAAGAACTGACGAATACTACAACTGATTGCGGATTGGCATAGATAATTTTTCAACAAGAAAACCACTGATCGAATCACAAACAAACTATATGAGTAAAGGAAACACGAACCATTTTACGAACAATTTTGGAAGTTCCAATAATGAACTATCATGAACATAATCGAAATTAATCTAACGAACAAAGCCATTTATCAGTTAAAGATAAAAGCTTATGAAAATGTATCTAATACACCCAATACTCAACGGAACTGGACAAACAAAGAAAAAGAAACAGAACAGATGAAAAAATGAGGATTCGACCAAAATAAACTAAAACTTAAAGGAACTAAACAAAAAAGAACAGAAAGAAAAAGTACCCGGAGAACAAGCCATATCGAATAATTACGAGAAATCTTTATATCTTTTGGCCAGAGTGGACCTTAATCCTGTGCTTTCAAGGAAAACACGAGACTAAGGTCCAGTTTGGTCAAAACTCTTCACTGTTCAACTGATTCGAGGATTTAGTAATTAGGGCTCGTTCTTAGATTTCAAATTTGAGGATCTAGGCCAACATTCGAGGGAAACCATGTGTGGATTTGGGACGAGGGTGGTCTAGTAATCAAAGGGTGTAAGTTTGGGGCTGATTGGGTAGGTTTAGGGTTCGAGTACATACTTCGATCTAAGATTCGAACCAGTCCAGGAAGATTCGAGGGAGGTGGTTAGAGGGGTTAGGCTTAGGAGGTTGTGGGGAAGCTGGGGTGTGAATTTGGTGGTCACCGGCGTCGTTGCCATCGGGTTTTGGGCGATGGGAATAGGGGGCGGCGCTAGGGTTTTGGAAGAGGGGATTTGGTCTCTGAAACTCAGAGATGAAGGAGGTAGGGGGTGGCTTTGAGGGGGCGGGGTACGTTTTTGGAATATATAGTGGGGCGGGGATTTAATCCTCGCCATTTGATCAAACGAGATCAACAGCCTGGATCATTCACTTAAGTAAAAAGGGTATCGTTTGGTTAAGTGGGGGACTGGGTCGGTCCGAAAAGTGGGTCGGCGCTGGACCGGGTGAGGATGGGGTGATCTGGACCGTTGGATCAAGTGAGATCAACGGCCCAGATCGGGTGTGATAGAACGACGGCATTTGGACGTCTGTAAGGCCTGAAGATTTGGAGCGGGTATAGTGGTGTGTTTGGGCTGGTTTTGGAGTTATTTTGGGCTGGCCCAATTCGGTTTTCTCTTTATTTCTTTTTCTTTTTCTTTTATTTCCTAATTAATAAAACTAAAATTAAATTATAAACCAAATTAAAAGTACTAATTAATTCCTAGTAACAATTATCACACACAACTAAATACCAACTAAAAATAAAATCACACAATTGGAGATTAAATGCTAAAAATGCAAAGTACGTATTTTTGTGATTCTCATTCTTGCAAAACAAACTTAATTACTCTTAATTGTCCTAAATGTAGATGCGACATATTTTTGTATTTTTTTCATTTAATATGCACTTATACAGGAAAATAATGACATAAAATACCACGAAATTTCACAAAAAATGCACACAATAAAAACGATAATTTTGTTTTGATTTATTTGGGAGTAGTTTATATGGGGCAAAAATCACTTGCTCACAGACGTTTATTTGCATTCAAAGTGGTTTAATATGTCGTGTATTAATATGCACAGATACTGTGTCCCGATATCTAATAAGGATTTGCTAACATAATAAATTGGATATTGCTTACCCTTATCTTCACACACCATCAACGCACTTACTTCCACCTCTGATATAGTTCTCTGTCCCTTGATTTTGCTAACATGGCGCGGGTTTGACAAGTATGACTACAAATCCTTCAAATCTTGTTGACATGCGTCAATCCATTCAAATTGATTTTTCTTTTTCAATATTATTGAAAAGATTTAAAGTATTTTTCTGAAGATTTGGATATTAATATCCCTAAAGTTGCTACTCTACCTATTAACCTATGTACCTCTTTTTTTTGCTTGTAAGTACATCGGGTATTTCCTCAATCGCTTTGATTTGAGCGGGATTCACTTTGATTCCCCTAATACAAACAAGAAATACTAAAAAATTTACCTAAAGAGACACCAAAGCCGCACTTCTCTAAGTTTAACTTCATGTTATACTTGCGGAGAATTTCGAAGGCTTCACTCAATTTGTGAAAATGGTCCCCTGCTCGTGTTGATTTTAAGTAATATGTCGTCAATATAGAATTCTCCAAATGATCTATAAATATTTTACCAATCTTTGGTACGTTGCACCAACATTTTTTAAGCACAACGACATAACTTCATAACAATAAGTCCGCCTGTCTGTAATAAATGGAGTTTTTTGCTCATCTAGAGGATCCATCTATGTTTGGTTGTAACCAGGATATGCTTCTAAAACCTTAAAAGTTTGTGACCTACAGTAGAATCAATAGTGATTGGATCCGCATCATCTGGAACTAAAGAAAAAGGGCGTAGTAATGGACAAATTTCTTTGGGGATAATAAAATTTAATTTTTAGGAAAAATTTATTTAAATCAGTATAATCCGCACACAGTTTCGCCACTTCCCATTCTTTTTAGGGCTACAACAGTATTAGCTAACTAGTCAGGGTACTTTACCTCTTGAATTAAGCCAATTTTTAGAAGTTTTTGTACCTCCTCTTGGATTACTTGGTTTACAAATGCTCCTTGCTTCCTTTTCTTTTGTTTGATAGATCGGTGCAATGGGTCCCTATTCAGCTTATGAGTCATTACTTCCAATGGTATACCTGTCATGTTTGAATGCTACCAAGCAAAGCAAAAGACATTAGCATGTAAAAATTAAATTTACGTACCTTTCATTTCCAAGCTCAAGTTTGTTCTGATGTTTTGTTAGGGCAGTGGACGAATAATATAACAGCTCCAAGCTCATCTGTGGTTATTTTGATATTCTCGTTTTCCTCTAGCTCTTGTATCATACGAGCCTTGAATCTACATCAACTTCATTCTTTGGACTTTCGATTGAGGTGGGAAATAAATTATCCTCGACTGAATTATGTAATTTCTATTTCTTATCTTCGTGCTCGAGTGTTCCACCCGCGGCTGCAACTGAGTTGATATCCCGCGCCATCTGCTGATCTCCTCTAATTTGACGGATCATTCATTGTGATGGGAATTTAATCAAGTGGTGAAATGTTAACCGGACCACTTCTATATCATGAATCCATGGCCTACCTAAAAAGATTTTATAAGCCATGTCTGAATCTAGCACTTGGAATTTAGTGTCTTCGATGACGCCATCTGCGAATGATGCCAACATGATTTCACCTTTTATGACGACACTTGAATTATCAAACCCAGGCAACGACTGAGCCTTCGGTATGATATGATCAATTGCTTGTATTTAATTCACTACCCTCAGTGGTATGATATTTACCGAGCTACCTGGTCAATTAAAATTCATATAACATTAGTATCATGAATAAGAAAAGATGTTACTAGTGCACCGTTATGAGGGATAATCAAGTTGTACACATCTGTATAATCAAATATTATGTTTTCCCCTAACAAACCCTGACGAACCCATTTCCCGTAGGTAATGGTGTCTTTGGATGTCTTTTCTGCCACTGTGTATGTTAACCCATTGACTCCTTTACCCCCAGTTATAACATTTATTGTCCTTTTTGGTGACGGGAGGTTTCGTGGTTCTTGCCTTTTTTATATGTAGGACTGATTTCCTTTTTCACTAAACAAATCAATAAGGTAGCCTTGCTTTAAGAGAGCTTGGATCACTATTTCTGGTTGTGTGCCGTTCCTTTTTGAATCAGGAAGAAGAACTTATCTCTTTTGGTCTCAATCTTGAATTAAAACGTGCCTGTTTTGTTTTGATCGGCACTCTCATCCCGTGAATCCCATATAAATCTCGTACTTTCTCTTACCAACCCCCATTTTTGTCTCTGAACATCCTGATTTAGACCTTTCCTATACCTTACCGTGTCTTCTTCTATTCGTAACTTTGTATTATACCTGTTGTACACTTAGTTCTAGGTAGTTGCAGGGGACTCCCGCAGACATTCTTTCAATCTTCTCATGGCTTCTGACTTTTCTCATTTAGATTACTTGCAAATGACGTAGCTGCCAAGTTATCGGGTACACGTGGTATCATCATCCTCTCCCGCAGGAATCTATCTACAAGTTCCCTGAGCAACTCTGTGCTTTCCTACTTTACTTTGAAGAAATCTTCCCATTCTCCTTTCTATTTTTTGGGCTCCCAAATGTGTTTTTACAAATGAATCTGCAAGCTTAGCAAAAGAGTCAATAGAATTTTCAGGTAAGAGTGAATACTATGTTAATTCACTTCGCATGAGGGTTTCGCCAAATTTATTCACTAAGACTGATTCAATTTCCTTCTTAGTTAAGTCATTTTACTCAACTCTTATGGTAAATACAGTAACATGGTCACGTAGGTTAGTGGTCCCATCATATTTAGGGATATCAGGCATCTTGAACTTTTTGAGAATTGGCAAAGGTGCACTTGATTTTCAGGGTTGTTGCGAATATTTAAAAATTTCCACCCGGTGACACTCCAGTATCTACTCTATCTGCTCATTTTGTTGCTTGAGCTGTTTCTGCAACTTTAGTACCACACTTTTCAAATTAGAGTTATTTTGTGTGCTTGGCCCTCCAACTCCGAAATCGTTTTGTATTCCTCCACTTCCTAAATTATGAAGATCTGAATGAGGGTTTTCTATATTTGTATTTACTAGTGGAGGAGTCTGTGCAACATTAGGCAATCCACTAGCAAAAGCACGCAAAACTATACCACCTTGTTATGAATTTATCCGCCTCAAGTTATCTTGCTCGTTGGTCTGCTCATCAACTCGTTGTCAATCATTACGAGTAGTAACCTTTCAGGTGAATTGTCACGTGAGTGTTGTGGAGTCACCGTGGGCGTACAGTGTGGTGGAGTTCCACCTTGTTGTCATTCTTGGACTCCCTCATCCACTTGAACGATTTTGTTAGTAGCAGACATACTTTGTTGCTAAAGATAAAAATATGGAAACTGAATAGATTATTAGATTCACAATATTGGAAAAAATTTGTTTAACCAAAAAATATATTTTGTGTTCAAAGAAAATATCAATGAAAATCGGGTTTCTAATAACCCGATTTACTTCACTTTTCCAAAAATAACAGAATAAAAAGCAATTGTAATTCAATATTCAATGAACGAGGTGAAGGAATCTTATTGATGATCGTCGTTTTGTGGATAAGATTCTTCAATCAAGTATATATATAACAGTAAAAGACTGATTGCATATATTCGAGAGTATTATGATGATCTCCATATAAAATAAGGCAAGGTCCCTTATATAAAGATACAAAGATGTAATGGTTTCCCCTCACTTAATTCCTACCCGTTGCTAACATTAACTGCACTAATTGCACGTTATTGAAATTACTCGTAATAGTTATGGTAATTATAGATGATCGCGTATAATCAGGGATAATGTTAATTCTCTTTCCATATTCGTAATTGTTCATGAATCTTCCCCTTTTAATGGCCTACATGCATCTCGTGCCTATTTTTTTCTTTCCTAGTTGTCAGATGTGGCACCTTCTTATGTAAATCCTGTGGTTATTTTAACCGTGCCTCATCATTCTTATTTATTTACCTGATACAATGCCACTTTTCACCATATCATTAATCCATATGTTTGTCACGACCCAATTCCCAACACCGATCGTGATGGCGCCTCTCGTAAAGACAAGATTAGTCAGAACAACGCGAATACCTCTTTTAGCAATTATTAAGCTTTTAGCAAATCTACAACAAGTGTAAACAATTATAAAATGCGGAAATAACAATATCAACATACGATACCAACCCGACACGGCCCCAAACCGGGGTGTCACAAGTCATGAGCTACTACAGAGTTTAAAATAAGTCTGATACAATGGTCTGAAGGAAACTCAAAGATATGAAATAGTAGAGATAAGGGCTACGGACGTCAACAACTACCTCGTCGCTCCGACTAGCCTACTAACCTGGGGAGAATCAATGCTCAGGGGTAGACTCCGCAATGCCTGTATCTGCACAGGGAGTAAAGTGATTACTCCGACCCAGTGAGTAATAACAATAAATAATAACCGAAGATAAGAAATCATATAACTTGCACAAAACAATTCTATATTAGGCAGTAAAACCAGTAAAACAATAGAACATTACCGGATAAAATAAAATCCCCCTTTAAAAATAAATATAGTAAATCAGGTAAAACAACAAGTAAATTCTGAGTAGAAATCTGCCCCTCGGGTCCAGTGTCAATTGCTCAGAACACTATCAGCCCCTCGGGCACAGTATCACATCACTCAGAACAGTATTAGCCCTTCGGGCTCAGTATCACATCACATGGGTACCCGCGCTCACTGGGGGTGTACAGACTCCGGGAGGGGCCCCTTACGGACCAAGCGCAATATTAAGCCACCTCGTGGCATATAAAACAAGGCCTGAAAGCCTTCTCACATCACACTCGAGGCCTGAAAGCCTCCTCACATATCGCTCGAGGCCTGAAAGCCTCCTCACAATACACTCGAGGCTTGAAAGCCTCCTCACATCACGCTCAAGGCCTAAAAGCCTCACTCAGTCCAGAAAAATATCATAAGCCCTTCGAGCATCAGTAAAAATAATAGTTCTCAGCCCACACAACAGTGAAATATCGGTAAAGTCGCAAAATTCAATCAAAATGACTGAGTTTGCAAAACAGTATAATCATTAGGACTGAGTTCAAATAACGTGTCAAAATAGTGAGGAAATAGTGATAACAATCTCCGAAGGATTCAAATAATCGGCATTAAGCCCGAAACATGGCAATAAGACCAAATCACGAGGATAATCAAATCAACTTAGTCAAATATGCGGTAAAATATCAAACGGGACGGACCAAGTCACAATCCCCAGTAGTAAACAACCCCGCGCTCTCCATTAAGCGCGTATTTCACCTCAATATAGCACTACATTGTGCAAATCCGGGGTTTCAAACCCTTAGGATATCATTTACTATCATTACTCACCTCAAGCCGGCCAAAATCCTAGCTCGCTATGCCCTTGCCTCGCAAATCGACCTCCTCGCGTGTCGAATCTGATCAAAACCACAATGAATACATTACAATAGGCTAAGGGAACATAACCCAATCGAAAAGACTCGAAAAATATCGAAAATCATGAAATTTGCAAAACCCGAGCCCCGGGCCCACTTCTCGAAAAATCAGAAAATTAACATCACCAGATTCCTTATCTCGCCACGAGTCTATACATATCAAGATACCAAAATCGGAGTCCATTTGACCCCTCAAATTCCACTTTGAAATACCAAATTTTCAAGCCCTAGCTTTACCTTCTTTTGATGAATTTTCACAAATTTCTATGTTTATTCTACCACTAAATCATGTATTTAGGTCAAGGAACTCACCTCCAATCACACCTAGTCGAAATCACCTTCAATTTCTGTCCAAGAGCTCTCAAGGTTGCTCAAAAATGGTGGAAATGAGACTTGGTTCGCGGATGAAATGTCTAATAAAAACCTTCTGCCCAGGCTTATTTTCCTCTATGCGAACATGAGGGAGCTCCCGTGTTCGCGATGCTCAAAAATCCATCTGCCCAAAAATGCCCTTCGCGAACGCGGTCCAGGTCCCGCAAATGCAAAGCTTACTGACAACTCACTCCGCGAATGCGACATAACGGGCGCGAACGCGAAGGCTAAAAAATCCCTGAACTCAATTCCTTATACGTTTTCACGTCTACAGCCACGCGAACGTGATGTCCACTCAGCTAACCCTCCGCGAATGCATACCCACACACGCGAACGCGAAGAGTAATTATTCAGCCTCCCAAGTTCCTTCTTCGCAAAAGCGTGACCCTTTACGCGAATGCGAAGGGTAAATTCTCTGCAACACATAACTGGAGAACCAGCAATCTTCAAAGGGCAAAATTGGTCCGATTGACACTCTGAAATCACCCCGAGGCCCCCGGGACCTCAACCAAAAGCACCAACACATCCTAAAACATTATTTAAACTTGTTCCAATCATCAAAACACATCTAACAACGCTAAAACCATCAAATTA
This sequence comes from Nicotiana glauca, assembly GCA_026770625.1. Classification (NCBI taxonomy): domain Eukaryota; kingdom Viridiplantae; phylum Streptophyta; class Magnoliopsida; order Solanales; family Solanaceae; genus Nicotiana; species Nicotiana glauca. Next base: position 13,376 of record MU750626.1, on the reverse strand, counting down.
CTTCGGATTCGATCCTAAGTTCTTTTAAAACTTCTCAATTACGCATTTGATCAAAAACCCGACCAAAACACCTCCGAATGATCTAAAATTTTGCACACACATCCAAAATCACCTAACGACGCTACAACAACTCTCAGAATTCCATTTCGATCCTCAGATCAAAACCTCACCTATCAACCGAAACTCGCCAAAATACTAACTTCACCAATTCAAGCCTAATTCTACACCGGACCTCCAAAATCAATTCCGATCACACTCCTAAGCCAAAAATCATCCCCCAAAGCTAACCGAATCACCGGAAATCACATCCAAACCCTCTAACTCAATAGTCAATGTCAGGTTAACTTTTTCAAAAGAAGTCTTCCTTTAAGAGACTAAGTGTCTCATTTCCATCTAAAACCAATCCAATTCAACTCATTCACCCAAGACTCCTATAATGAAACATAAGGAAGTAGATAATAGGGGAACGAGGCGGTAACTCATGTGACGACGGGCCGGGTCGTCACAGTGTTGTGCCTATTTTTCCACCAATATATTTTTCAACCCATTTACTATATTGCGAAGGTCCCATCTGGTTAATCATGAGAATATTTCATTTTTAGTACTTTGGGCTATTACCAAATCAAAAGTTCTGATTTGAGGCAAAATGGTGTCTAGGTACCTGCATAAACCACAATTCAAACTGTATACAAATGTCACGACCCAAAATCTGGCTAGTCGTAATAGCACCTAACCCAATATGCTAGGTAAGCCAATAACAGTCACCACATCTCAAATAAGAAACATATGAGTCAATGAATAAACTATTTTGAACTTATGTACAACCCCTAAGGATTGGCAATTACAAATTATGAACTTCTAAGTCATAGAATTTAAAAAGGTGGTACAAATTAAACACATCATATGCTCGAGATATACATAAACAGATTAAAAATCTAGAGCTACTAAGGACAAGTTGCAACTATAACCGGAATGCATGTACATCTTCAATGTTAGCTCCTTCCATACACAGAGACATAAGCTCCAAGATCTGAACGCATGATGCAGAAGTGTAGTATGAGTACAACTGACCCCATGTAATCAATAAGTAACAAACCTAACCTTCAGTTGAAAGAAGTAACGGGCTCGAAAGATAGTTAGAGTCCAACATTAATAGCCAATAACAGTTCATAACAGTATGTGAAGACAGTAAAGGTATATAACTCATGAGATGTAATGCCCAACACGTTCACATATATGCACAAGTAGACATGTTTTTCAGGTATAACAATCCCATTCTAAATCTTACCACTGAAATAAATTAAACAAGAATTTATTAAAAGAACTATGTTCTTCCCAATTTACATCATCAGATAAGACTTTTCATTTACCAATTAGTATGAGGAAAATGCATTTCTATGCCTACATGTTAAATATACATGTCAAGTTATCAAATATTATGTCACTGTCTAGCATGAGGAAGGTACATCTCTATGCCTACATGTCATGTAATTAGATGTCGTGTTACTGTCTAGCATGGGGGAGGTACATATCTATGCCTACATGCAAAATATACATGTCAAGTAATCAGATAATTTCCCCCTATTATCAAGAGCTAATGCATGAGACTTTCCCCCATCTCAATAAATCTAAAAGTCAATGAAAATGGGGTAGGAATTTTACCTGTAGAAATGGAGATGAAGACACTTGCTTTAAAATTTCCCGGACCAGATAATTTGAGGAACAAATTTTGAAGAAAATGAACTTTCTCAAAAGAACCCCTCCTCCATCTCTCTTGTTTTTTCTCAGAAAAAATGGTTAAAATGAGGGGTTAGGGTGTTTTATTAGAAAGGGGGTCGGGTTTTAAATTTTAGAAAATAGAAGCCCGAGCAAGATCTGCAGTCGCACTATGCGATCGCCGAATTGGAATGCGGTCCACATATTGAACCGCAGAACTGACCCCAATCACTGAACATCTCTGCCTGGGTATGCGGTGGAAATGCGGTCCGCATTCTGATTATGCGGTTGCATAATGGACCGCATTTATATCATCAACTTAGACTAACTCTCTGATTAACTATGCGGCAGGAATGCGATCCGCATATTGATTATGCGGTCGCATAATGGACCGCATTTTCAACTTTAATTTTAACAATTCTTCTGCTTCACTCTGCGGCAGGAATGCAGTCCGCATAGCTGATCTGCGACCGCATTCTGGACCGCATAAATGATAATTTTCTAGAAAATTGATTATTTTAATTTTTAAAGGCTTAGATCACTACCAAGAGTCCGAACCCTTGATTTTGATTTTGATTTTGGTTTTTAAAGGCTTGGGACCCAATTGTCTTAAAAAAATGTCCAACCCTATCTCACTTGTTCTTTGCAGATGACCTAACCTTAATGGGTCATGAAAATATTAAAACTATCAATACTATGTGGAATAATATGGAGAAATTTTGTTACCTATCTGGGCTTATTATAAATAAAGATAAATCCAAATTGCTACTGTCAAAATCTTGCACAAATGATAATATCAGCTGGGCTACTAATACTTTTAACATAAAAATTCGTAAAGTTTTTGGCATTTACCTAGGTTTCCCATGCTCCAAAACCAACCCAAGCATAAAGACTACCAACCTATAATTGATATAATGCGGGCAAGGTTGAATAATGAGAATGAAAAATTGCTTAGTATGGCGGGAAGGTGCACCTTAATAAAATATACTCTCAGCAAAATCCCAAATCACCAAATACAATTATCACTACTTCATAGTAAGATTATAAAGGAAATTAATAAGATCCAGAGAAATTTTCTCTGGGGAACTACAAGTGAAAAGAAAAGAATTCACCTAATTGATTGGAATATGATAACTCTTTCTGGGGGGGGGGGGGGCTAGGGATTAAAAAAGCAAAATCTGAAAATATTTCCCTACTGGCTAGCCTAGCTTGGCGTATTCTTACTGATCCATCTTCTCTCTAGGATCGTATTCTCGTTAGCTTATATGGATATACTAGTGCAATTAAGGGTGGCTCCAATACTTGGAAAATCCTATTAAAGGATTGCAGAATTTGTAAACAAGGTATAAGATGGCTAGTGATCCATCTTCCAAACATGACCATATGGGACACAAACTGGATCCCAAATTTTAACAACCTCAGGAATAACTTAATTGGTCCTCTAACCAATAATAAAAATTGTTTGAGATTGAAAAATATCCAGAACAAAAATGGATGGGATTTAACACACATCTCTTTTGATCTCCTCCAAAGTATTATCAATAGTATCTACTCTTTATCCACAACTTCCAATCCTACTCACACGAGTAACCTTATCTGGAGTATGAACCATAGTGGGGTATTCACCACTTCGTTATGTTATAAATTAATTGACACACAATCTCAACCAACTAAAATATTCAATTGGATATGGGATACAAAATATCCAAAAAAATCCAGTTCTTCATATGGAAATGTTACCAGTCATATCTCCCAACTAGAGAATACCTAGGGAAAATTGGTATAAACATGGACACAAACTGACCTATATTCAAAAATAAGAATGAATCCACGCTACACATTTTCTGGGAATGCAAGGTGGCTCAAGCTTTTTGGAATACAATGGGGGTGTCCTTACATAACCAAGTGGATAATGAGCACTGGGTAGATTTTTTACATAAAAGGAACCTAAAATAACAACCAATCTCATCACATGGGAAGAAGTCTTTCCATTTGCAATATGGGCAATTTGAAAAAACAGAAATGAAAATAATGTGAACAATACTAACAATCTTATTAACACGACCAAGGTGGTTCATCAAGCATTAGAATATCACTTGCTTACATCCAAGCCCACTACTAGTAATATCCTAATCAAGTTGAAAGTAATATGGCACCCCCTCCAAGAAACTGGTACAAGCTCAACTTTGATGGAGCCTTCAACAAAAGCTTTTTACATGGAGGAATCAGTTGAATAATACGTAACAACAAAGGAGAATGGATATTGGGCTACTACGATAAGTATCCGACAACATCACCTATCCATGCTAAGCTCCTAGCAGTACGACATGCACTTCAAATGATTAGCAAGGAAAACACCTTCCCATATGAAGTTTAAATAGATTCCACAAAGGTCATTCAATTTCTTGAAGAAGACTATCTTACTTACAATGATTTAATTCATGAATGTAGGTGGTTAATGGAGAAGGCAGTGCAACAAGGGGAGATCATAACGAAGCTGTAATATTCCATACATTCGGACTAGGTGTGGACATATTAAATGGGTATTAATTTGATACTTTATACATATAAAGTCCCATCGGGAGGATTATGGGTGAAAATAGTTATTTTGGAATCAAGACGGAGAGCGAGGTGCATAAGATTTGATAAAATCGACTAAGTTTGCAGAAGGTCCGTCTTTAACAAAGGTTTAGTGAAAATGTTTAAGTAATTTGAAAAAAACAAATCATGAAAGCTGCAGGCCTTTGAAATATCTTTCCAACGATATATTATAGAGCTCAAACGGAGCTCTGTATAAAAAGTTATGCCCGTTTTACAGAAAGGTGTGCAACCACCGCGGTCCTGCCACATTTTTACCGCGGCTGAGGTGGCGAGGCAGTGTCCCAGTGGTTTACCGCGATCGGGACCACGGCCGCGCCAACTGGGACGTAGTGGACGACTTAGGAAGTCATTGTTTTAGCTTTATTTCGTCCCCCGCAGCCCCAAAACATAAAACTTGGTCTAGAAAGGAAAACTCTCAAAAACCTAACTCCTTAAGGGTCCCTTCATCACCCAAGGCAAGTTCTAATGGTGATTCTAAGTTTATTTCAATTATCCAACACCTTATTAACATGGGTAAACCCTTCATATCATTAGATATTTGATCGGGACACTATTGTTGAGAGAAGAAACCCTAGAACTCGAATTCAAGAAGATTGAACAACGAAAAGGTAATATCTTCACCCTCTGATTGATTATATCATTGAATTAATGATTATAGACGCTAGTTCATGAGACATGAGTTGATGGGTTTGATAGAAAAGCATGAAGGGTGATAGGTTTGGGTTGTTGATTGGTTAATATTGGTTATGGGTGTTTATTACCTTATGGGCGATAAAGAATAATGTTGATTATAACCAATTGAGACTTTAGAATATATCTAGGAGCAGGCGAATGGGTTATTGGGTGTAGAGACACCATTAATAAGGACTATGAAGCTTTATGTCACCAAGTATTTGAGAAGATGACTAAGTAACCAAAACATGGATATTATTGCTAATATGGAATCCTTTTGACTTGTATTGATATAGATTAATGTTGAAAGGGTTGGCGAATGTTGTATTATGCTCAAGAGCAGGAAGTTAAGGTATGTGAGGCTAACTCTCTATGTTTGGGAATGTTAATAATTCTCCCTACACTACGTTTCTTTTATGATGTTACTAATTGCCTTAGAAATATAGTTAAGCCTAGTTCCTTGAATAGTTGTAAAGCTTCTATTCTCTATCATCATAACTTGCTCATGACTTTCATTCTGAACGTTGTGTGTTCAGTGCGTAATCAATATAGACTTGGGTTTGATTCCCCCGAGTCTTACTATAGATTTCTTAGTATGCCATACACAGTTGAAATTTCAGTATTCATAATCAGGTCAAGAACACATGTCTCAGTCTAGTCCCATTCAGTATTCTAGTATTATGTAACCCAGTATGATTCAGTATTCTAGTATAATGTAACTCAGTGTGATCCAGTATTCCAGTATCTTGTAACTCAGCGTGATTTAGTTTTTCACTATCATGTATTGCAGTTTGATTCTCAGTTCCTAAATGCTGAACACCTGTATATGGGCCTGAGGCCGTAGTTTATATGCTTTATGCATACTTGGGCCTGAGGCAGTAGTTTATGCTTTACGCATGTTTGGGCCTGAGGCCGTAGTTTATGCTTTATGCATGTTTGGGCCTGAGGCCGTAGTTTATGCTTTATGCATTTTTGGGCTTGAGGCCGTAGTTATTTATACGTATACTTGGGCCTGAGGCCGTAGCTTGTGCACATATATATTGGGCCCGAGGCCGTAGCTTATTCAGATAAGTAGGTTGTACATCATTCAGAGGAGGGAGTATTCATATCCATACTTCCTTTGTTCAGTTCAGTTATCAGTTATCATTTCAGTTATCAGTTATCAGTTATCAGTTCAATTATTAGTTATCAGTTCAGTTATCAATTATTTTTTCAATTATCAGTTATTAGTTATCAGCTATCGTTTCAATTTCTGTTATAATAGCTATCATTTCAATACGAATTATCAATTCTTAGTTATCAGCTTAATTTCAGTTTCAGCTTTTATAATTCTTTCTTTTGGTTGCTTTACATACCCGTACAATTCAAATGTACTGACGTCCTTTTTGCCCGGGGCCTGCATCTCACAATGCATGTAATGATTTACAGGTTGATGATTCAGAGCGCTAGGACTCTCGTATCAGCTGTTTGGTGATCCCCAATTCTTTTAGAGCATTATCATTACTTTATAGTCCTTCAGTATTTTCAGACAGTCAGTGTTTTCGGTATTTTATTAGAGGCTTTATAGAGTAGAGTAACAATTAGATAGAGTCACAAGCTTTTCATATTAAGCCATATTGGCTACAAATATATTTTAGAATTGTATTAGTATTTTTACATTATGATTTATATCATCTAGACTTTCAGTATATCAGCATGTGTTAGTTTATTTTCCGCATTCAGTATGTTATGATACCACATGTTGATTTAGCCAACCAGTTGGTTCGCTTGGTCACATATAGTCGGGCACCGAGGGCTATGTTACGTCCAAGCCCAGGTTCGAGGCATGATAAAACTTGGTATCAGAGCATTAGATTCAAGTGTCCTAGGGAGTCTATGAAGCCGTGTCCTTTATATGTGTGTGTCGGCCACTCATATAAATCGTGCCATGAAACTTAGAGCAAGAGGTGATCTTCTCTTCCTATCGAATTCCAAACGTATGGGATGCCCAAGCAATGGACAGCAGAAACCTAAGGTCCTAGGGAGGATAATTGCCCATTGGGGTACAAGAGGGGTTGCTCTGATGGTAAGCAACCCCCACTTCCAATCGAGAGGTTGTGAGTTCGAGTCTCCCTAGGAGCAAGGTGGGAAGTTCTTGGAGGGAAGGATGCCGGGGGTCTATTTGGAAACAGCCTCTCTACTCCAGGGTAGGGTAAGGTCTGCGTACATACTACCCTCCTCAGACCCCACTAAGTGGGATTATACTGGGTGGTTGTTGTTGTTGTAGGTTGGTAAAATTGAGACTTTAGAGGATGTTAAAAGTGTGATGCAATGGATAGTAGTACAGATTAAAGCATAACCTTATCAGAAAGTGCAAATGCAGTTGCCATGTCTTATGGTTATCAGTTTACCTCAGATACAAGTTATACAATCTTTCAGTAAGCAAGTTTATGGTTATTCAATATGCTAGTTATTAGTTATTTAGTTACCAGATCTCCAATTTTTAATGTATCAAAATTCTGGTGACTGGTGAGTATACAGCGATGCCTATGGGTGCTAAAAGAAAATGTAAGTGACAGTGATAATAGCGAAATCTTCACATATTTTAGGTCCGGATTAAGACCTGCAAAAAAAGAGAGGCCGGATGGTGCAGTAAGTGATTTATCAGATGATGGTATACTCTGAAGGATAAGTTTGTGTATAGTAATCGTATGTGTTTATCCTCAGAGAACAATTTCTTTTAATTCCTGCAAATGGAGCCACATGCGGGATGATGATAGTTCAGATGTCAGACCCTAACATTGGTCACTATAGTTTTGGACAGAAAAGAGGCTAAGGGTAAAATACCTAGTAGTCAGAAACATTTGTTATTACCAAAAATGTGAATTCGTACAACTCATGTATATGACTAAGTAGACATGATGTATGCAATGAGAACCAAGAGCAGCTAGTAGTCAATTTCAGGGAATGATTTTAAGTTGTTCATATTTATTCAAAGCAGACGTAGAAGTACCACGGTAGTAAGATACTATAAGAAGCAACTATTGATGTAAGATAAAAGATAAGATAGTTCCCCCTTAGGTTATGTGACTAAATGATTACCCAGAATGTTTATAGTACGATATGATTTAGTATTGTATAGAAAGTTTGGGGTTAGATATCCCAATTTCATTTAAGGCAGATGAATTCCCTAAGTGTGATCCATGCACATAGTTAGTGAAAAAAAGGATAGTATGCGACCGTAGAATATGGTCAGATGATGAGGGAAGTTAGGAGTAACCTTATGATTCATTTTAGTTATTCAAAGCAGGAGAAGAAAACACGATGGTAGCAGGTGGTTAGTAAAAGAATAGTAAGTAAGTTTTGAGTTGATACAGTGAATTAGCACTTTTAGCAGAGCTAGTAGAGATAAAATTTGATTCACATAGCCAGGTTAACTCTAGTGAGTGGATAACAGTTTGAAATATTGAACATGTGCTAGAACCCAAAGAGTTTAAGTTAAACCGAAGTATAGTGACTGTGGAAAAAAATCACCTAGCAGTGAGAGAGCAAGCTATAGAAGAATAACCTTTAGGAATTATCAAAATGTGGTTTCTCCAAGAGTGACAATGTGAGCATAGTTAAATTATTAAGATAGTGTATGATAGTTGTGAATACATTAGCTTTCAGTTATGTGAACAATTTAGTTTTCCTAGCTCAGAAGTAAGTTGGAAGATGAGTCGTCATTGACGTAGAGTGCAAAGAGTTGCAGAAAATAAGGAGAGTTATTTGAATCCAACAAAAAGAGAAGGATCCACATGTATAAGATCTTTGGTCTAAGGGGAGATATGAAATTTTTTAGCAAGTCCGCTTGGAGATCTGAAACTCAAATAGTAGCATGGGGTATGAAAAAGAAAACCAGTTCGGTAATGAGGAAAAATTGTATAATTACCACATGGATTATGTCTAGCATGTGTAAGAAAAATAAAGTGAGTAGAATAATCACCGAGTTTAGTTATTGATGATAAAGTGATCATAGAAAGCAATAAAATCATGCCAAGTTATGTATCACGAGGGTAGTTCCATTGCACGAGACTCTAGTCTTCAGAGTACTGGTTAAAGACAGCTCACAACAATTCTATAAGTGTTTTTAGGAAGTTCTTAAGAAGATAAAGTATGGGAAGTATAACTCATGATTGAGGTAGATAAGAGAACTCTAGTAAAAGAAGTTCACCAGCCAAGATCGGAGTTCGACTTCGGACTCTAAAGATGACGGAGTTGTTGTCTAGAACAGGACTTGTTCTCCCTTAGTAGCTATTGAGAAGGAGAAACAATTTTATGATCCCTACGTGTTGCAGTTGAAAGAGGAGATTCACAAGTATAAGACGATGGCTTTTGAATAAGGGGGAGATGGTGGTACTCTGAGGTACTAGGATATATTGTGTGTCCCTGACATAAATGGTCTTAAAGAGGGAAGATCCTGTTAGAAGCCCATAACTCTAGATATTCTTTACATCCAGATTCCCAAATATACATCATGACCAAGGAGATTTATTGGTTGAACGACATGAAAACGAATGGTGTAGACTTTATGGCCAGGCATAGCATTTTATTTAAACAGTTGAGGATGTATCCTCGATGTTAAAAGTTATTGGGATGATCGCATACCTCCCATTGGCCTTGCTAATAATATTTCACGACCATAGTTCACCAATTGTGAACATGTCATGACGGCACCTAGTCTTCGTGACCAGGTAAGCCTAACACATTGCGGAAATAATAACATTTGCAGAATTTATAACCAAAACTAAATGATAGGAATAATGTATACAGTTGCCGCCTGGCACATACACTTTAATACCTTAAAAGTTATGAAATTATCTCCAAGGCCCGGAAACCCACGGGCAACACAGACTAAAAATGGAACATAATATTGCTCTAATCATTCGAAATTTCTATAACGAGGAATAACGTAATATCATCTAGCTAACTATAAGGTAGAGTGAGAGGGAGAATCTTCGGTCTGCGGACGCGGCAGATATACCTCAAGTCTCCGAATAATGCTCCTGCAGCTATTGGAAGTGCGCCTGCGTAGAGGAACCTGGATCTGCACATGAAAAACATGCGTATAAGAGGCGTGAGTACACCACATCGGTACTCAGTAAGTGCCAAGCCTAACCTCGGTTGGGTAGTGACGAGGAAAGGTCAGGGCCCTACTGAGACCGAACAATGAAATAGCAAAATATTAACAGTATTGAAGTCTGATGAAAACCAATGAACGCAGCGGTGTGATAAGACAGTTCAACGAAATACAATACTATAAGACCAAACAGAAACACAGAGTACATACAGCTAAATTTCAAGAATACCGACGAGGGTCTCCCAGGATACCGTCCTATAGACCTTTTCTCAACTGTCTAATGCAACTCTCGGGATACCGTCCCGTAGTCCAAATCTCATATCAATATCAAAGGATCTCCCGGGATACCGTCTCGTAGTCCCAAAATAAAAGTGCAGGGGGATCTCCCGGGATACCTTCCCGTAGTCCCAAAGTAAAATGCAGGGGGATCTCCCTGAAATCAAACCCGTAGTCCCAAAGTAAAATGCAGGGGGATCTCCCGGGAATCAAACACGTAGTCCCAAAGTAAACAAACAAGGGGGAACTCCCGGAATCCCGCATCCGTAGTCCCAATGTAAATGCGCAACCAACATCAGAGAAATATTCAGAAATTGAAGTACCACAATACAAGACAATAATTAATACTGGCCAAACATGCTCCACGTAATTACAGTTAAGACAATTTAAACAAATAGGCAACTTGGATCCATTAAACATGCTCTTCTACGCTAGCACATGCTATAATAGCAAGTAAAGTAAGGCAATTGTGAAAGAAAAATCCAAATCAAGTATTTTTAAGTAAAAATCCGGGTTTCAACAATTAGCTCAAGTACGCGTTCGTCACCTC
>MU750625.1:691-44752 GCA_026770625.1 Nicotiana glauca | reverse complement strand
TTTTTCTAAATAAGAAAGAAAATATTTTTTTAGATTTTAGAAGTTGCCTCTTAATTTTTAAAAAAGAGACTTTTTTTTAAAAAACGTTGAATTTCTGAGCTTTTATTTATTTACAAAAGCACTTCTAAAGAAAAGCAAAAAAAATATTTTTGAACTTCATTTTTTCAAAATTTGTAATTTTTTTTCTTTTTTTTTATATGAAAGAAAGACATCTAAGGAGTATTTTTTGGATTTTTGTTTTTGATTTTTTTTTTGGTTTTTAGAAAAACACTTCAAAATGAAGGAAACCCGCATTTTGGATTTTGATTTTTATTAATTTTTTTTTATTTCATGAAAAGTATAAGAAAGAAGGAAACCATTTTTTTTGAGTTTTGAAACTACTTTCACTTTTTTTTTTTGAATTTTCTAAGGAAAGATTTTAAAGAAGGAACTAAAGGAAAATATTTTTGGATTTTTTGAAAATTGGGGTCAGAACCGATGAGGTTTGCCTATGTATCTCACATCCGGTGAGAATCAGACCCGCGTAGTTCGGACAGATTTGCCAAAATCAAAACTGTTTTGAACAATAATTTTCTTTCTATTTTTATGAACATTTTTCTCTTTTTCTATGTGTTTTTTTTTCATTTTTCAAAAATTCGGCAGCATTTCGGTACTATTTGGGCATTGGGTTTTTTCAAATGGTCACCTTCACTTAGTTCTAACACTACTTATTTTTCTCAATTTTCACTCATTTAGACAAACCGATCAACATGCAAAACCGAGCAAATAAATGCGCAAGCAGCACGTAAGATGCATCAGGATGGTCAATTCATTTCAGGTCACCTGTCCTAGACGAACCCAACCCCTGTGTTGAGTCCCCTAAGTCAAATTTACATAATGCAAACAAGCGTCCTACTAGGGATCCAGCATGAGTTTTTGTTCTTCTAGGTTTAAACCCTAGGTTTATTGGTCTAGACCTGGATTACCCGAGCGGACAACTCGAGCCGAAGGGGAGGCAGCGTACCGGGGATACAGAAGCTCCGCCGGCTTAGCAACTTATCCAACCTCGTTCTAAATTGGGGAAAAGACTCTAGACAGAAGAGAAGCTACACAAAGCTCACCCTTCTCCAAGATGTAGAAGACTCAGAAAGAGGAAGGGATTCGTGACAGTTTATATATACAGTTCAAGCAAATATCAAAGCGGTAAAACATTTAGCACATATAGCATGGAACATGTAGAAAAATCAGATAAAGCCAAATATAACAATTGTACTAAGCTTGAATTCTTGAACCCTGAACTGAAATTCTGGGTTCGTATCCCCAACAGAGTCGCCAGAGCTGTCACACCTTCTTTTTTACACACCTACCCCGAAGGATATGTATAAGGAAGTTTTTCCATTTAAAGTGATATTATTCGAAATGGGATTATTTATTTTTTAGAGTCGCCACTTGGGATAGGTTTGGCTTTTGGTGTCCCAAGTCACCGGTTTAACTTGAATCCCAAATCGAGGAAAATTTCGACTTTCCAATTGGAGTCTGCGAACCCGAAATTCTGAATAAGGAATTCTGTTGACCCGGGGGAAGGTGTTAGGCACCCCCAGATCCCATGGTTCTAGCATGGTCACTTAAACTATTATAAATGGCTTAATATCTGATTTTAATACATGTTATCCTATAGTGCAATTTTAAAATTATTTACCGCTTTTTACGAATTTTAAAGAAAATTTGAACGTCGTTTAAAACGTATTTTTGGATCACGTCACATGAAATGCACCCGGATTCGCAATACATTTTATTCAACGTTTTAGGATTTGGATTTGGGTCACATGAAATGCACACCCGAGTTTAAGAAGGTAAAATTATTAAATAACGCGCCTAAAGCAACTAACGCGTTGTCAACTTTGCGGGAGACCATGAAAATTTGCTAAATGGCACGTCCCGAGTTCTAAGGATAAATACTTTTATTATCTAAAGAAAACTACGGATGTTCATGATTCCGTTATAGAATAATCTATTGAGGGCAAGATATATAATCAACTAAGCCAAATTTGAGTTATTGCTGAATCATGTATTTGCCAAGAATCTGGACTTTAATTTGCATTTGTGATGCTCTTTAGATACTACTTATCTTTAGAAAATATTGTCATTTGAAAGTGACAGAGAATTAGGCTAAGATGACTTATGATTGGGCCCAACATAGTTTAACCTTGGTAGACCAAATAAAACTCTAATTTACTACATCCTAAATGATTTAAAACTTTCAATAACAACTCATTCTATAAACTCACCCAAATAAAAATTTTGAACAATATTTATTGCATCAAACCTAATGTTCAATCATTTACTAGGCATAGTCAGTGTTCACAATACATAAGTTTGCATAAACAACTCCAATTACTGAGATGTACCCAAATTGATTAGCTACTGTTCGTAATACATTCTTATATTCCAATTTCAAGAAATGACACATTTCAGAATCACATATTATGATCAAAGAATTCAACCTCATTGTCTATGCTTAAGCTTAACTCTGAGGGTCCTAAGGTAATTTCATGATGAGATTACTAAGTAAGCCTATGCATAAACGCAGTCATTGTTGCCTCCATTTGTTATACCCACTATAGAAAATAAACAATACAGAGGTTTATTCAAAAGTACTTACATTTATTTCTTATACTAGGAAGCGCAACACGCAGAAGATATGCATTTTCACCATTGCCTCCCTAGGTAGCAGGAGAATCAACTATGCTTGCAACAAAGGTTTTACAGCTTTGAATCTTAAGCACATTTAGACCGCACGCCGTACCTCGAACGAAGTATTTAAACTCGTCGGCGACCTCAACTAAGAACCTCACTGTTTTGACTGAATATGAATGGAAGTTTCTGGTATTAAAAGGGATGTTCTATGGAGGTTTAAGGGATGTGTTTGGGTGTTGTTTTGGCTGGAGTTTGGAGATGAAAATGGTGATGGTTTGGGGAAGTTTTCGGCGTGTTCGACGCTATCATGAATGGGAAGAAGCAGTAGCCGCTGCTGTGTGTTTTCCGGCGAGATCGACGACTGAAGAAGAAGAGCAGCATGGGTTGTTGGTTTCAGGGATGGTGGGGTTCGAAGAATGAGATGTTGGGGGGAGGGTCTCCTCTTTTCACTGTTGCGGCTCTACTCTCAGATCTTTTGGATTTTTTTGGTCTCTAAGATTTAGACTTAAGCTCTCTTTTCAGATGGTAGGCCTTTGTGGTGTATAGGGTGTTTTCTAATATGGAGGGGGTCTTGTGTTGGAGAGTAGTTTTAGGGGGAAAATATTTTTGGAAAAGGTGTTTTGGGGGAAAAATATTTTGGGAAAAGGTCTTTTGGGGGGAAAATATTTAGGGGGAAGGTCTTTTGGGGTGAAAATATTTTGGGGGAAGGTCTTTTGGGGGAAATTATTTTGGGGAAAGCCTCATATGGGAAAAAGTCTTTCGGGGAAAAAATATTTTTGGGGGAAGGGTTCTTCCAATTTTTATTCCCAATTTATTTTTATCTTCTTGTTTTAAAAATTCTAGAATTAAAAACCTAAATTGTCTAAAATTATACTAATTATAAAAACTACTTAATACTAAATTAGAAGAGAAAAATTAACAAAAGGAAAAAGTGTAAAAATAAAATATTTTTTGTGAATTTTTATTTTTATGAAAACCAAATGATTTCCGATAAAACCTAAATGCTATGCAAGATATTTTTTGTTATTTATTATTATGATTTTAAAATATTAAAATGCATGAAATGCAACTAAATAAAGAAAAATTCCTACAAAATCAATAATAAATTATTTGATCTATTTTTAGGAGTTATCTTCATGTAGGGCAAAAATCACGTGCTTACAAGTAGGGTAATTCCTGGCTTCGCATTTGTGAAGCTAAATTCGCATTTGTAAACCCAATGTCATAAATTTGACATCTGCAACCTACTAAATGATGGGTATTCCGAGTTCTTGCTCATTTTTCATATTTTTGAACCCTAACTCCGAGAATAGGCGATTTTGAAGGACGATTTTCATACCACATCATTGGGTAAGTGTCTCTAATCAATTTTTAACTATATTTTGTGATTATATCTTAGATTTAACTTCAAATTCACGAGAATCTAAAGGAAAATTGGGGAATCTTTCAAAAAATATAAAATGATGATCGGAAAGACTAAATGGTATTGGAATTTGATGAACTTTGTATAGGTGAACTCATAGCGGAATGAGTATTTGGTTTTTGTAAATTTTGTCGGGTTCCGAGATATGGGCCTAGGGAGTTGAATTTTGTTGACTTTTTGTAAATTGTATAAGAATTGTAGTTTTGTTAATTGAAATTATTTTCTCTTGCATTGGTTGATGTATTAAAGTCATTTTTGTCTAGATTGAGTCGGGCATTGATGAATTGGTAAAGGAAAAGCTAAATTGATTATTGAATTGGCCGGATTGAGGTAAGTATCTTGCCTAACCTTGTGTGGGGGACTTCCCCTTAGGAGTTGAGTCTTCTATGCTATTTGAAGTCCGTGCACGCGAGGTGACGAGTGTGTGCTCGGACTTACTTGTGGGAAATTTTTCTTTAGGGTTCTTAGGTCCTTATGTTCATTATGTGGGAAGTATTCTGTTGTGATTGAGTTTCCTAATTGCTTAAATAACCTCTATATGCTCCATACGATATTGTTAACTTGCCTCTAACTCTTACTTGTTACTTGGACCTTATTTGCCTTAATTGAAATGCCTGTCATCCTTATTGTTTCGCTATCTCTTAATTGTGAATTCCTCTATGAACCCGTGTATATATGCTATGTGTCCAAGTTGTTGTGGTTTCCGGTGTAGTTATCACATGCTTGATATGTCTTGTTATTTTGTTAAGGTTATTGCGCTTCTTGGTTATTCTGTGAGTCTTACACTGTGATTGTTGTGATTCCTATTACGTACTATTTATGCTTAAATTGATAAGTATTCATGTTGGACCAGACTTATGGTATTTCCTTGAAATTTGACCGTTGTTAAGTATTGACTCAAGTTGAGATTTACTTGTGAAGTTAATTATTGGAACGAGATTGGTTATAGCTGATTCCCTTGCCGGGATGTATTTGTTTCTATTGTTGATTCCCTTTCCAGGGTATATTTGTTTCTATTGTTGATTCCCTTGCCGAAATGTATTGTTTCTATTGTTTGGGTAAGGAAGAGTGTAAAACACGAAGGGTGATGCCGTGCATGATATTGTGAGTGGGTGTTAATGCACGAAGAGTGATGCCGTGCCATGAGTATGAGAGTTAATGCACAAAGGATAATGCCGTGCCATGATTATGAGAGTTAATGCATGAAGGGTGATGCCATGCCATATTATGAGAGAGTTAAAGCACGAAGGATAATGCTGTGCACATTTCTATTTATGCATATGGTGAGGAAGAGCACAAAGCACGAAGGGTGATACCGTGCACTTTCTGTTTGTTGTAATTATTTGTGGTTATCAATTTAAGTGTTTTAACTGTTCAACTTCCTTTACTGCTGTGATCCTTTGTGACGGAACCCCATAGTGTTTTTAATACGTCGATATATATATATATATATATATATATATATATATATATTTCAATACTTCAAATTTCAATAATTATTTTATTTTTAATTCAATTAGTTTCTCAATTAAATTCCCTTAAACCTTCTGAGGTTGTATTTTACTTAAAAAGGAATTTCTACTAAGTTAATTTATTAAATCCTATGTTATATGTAATAATTCATTCGATGTTGTATTTTAATTGAAAATGATACTTTCTTTATTCAAATGATTTCTAAAAATAACTTCATCTTTTCTTCCTGAGTTCCTAATTGGTTTAGAAGTTGTACTCTATTTTATGTTATGTAAATGAGACTCCTTGAACATCTTAATTGCATTAGTTATGGGCCTATGTATTGAGTAACATGAAAACGTTGTTGTACAAAGTGAGATAGAAATATGTGGGCACAAGGTGCCGAGTGTGCTAAAGGTTTGGTAATTAAAGTTATGATATGAGACATCGAGTTTGAGATGGCTGGAATTGTGCATCAGAAATGATATGATTTATTGAGCTGACATCGCCTTCCTTATTTGAGTTCATTTTTACTTGTCGTTTACCGTGAAAATGGTAACAATTAAATTTGTAAATGAGATTC
The DNA here is from genome assembly GCA_026770625.1 of Nicotiana glauca. Taxonomy (NCBI): domain Eukaryota; kingdom Viridiplantae; phylum Streptophyta; class Magnoliopsida; order Solanales; family Solanaceae; genus Nicotiana; species Nicotiana glauca. The sequence goes on along the minus strand of MU750625.1, from coordinate 38,618 downwards.
TAAAAATATGTGATCTATTCTCGAGCTAGTTTGTAAGGGTGATTAGTGCTAAAACATGAAGTAATACAGTAAAGATCGAGTTAGCCAAACAATTGAACCAGTAAAGGGATGTTTCCCGGGCGCAAAGCTGGCCAGTAGGTACCTCGGAGCCAGGCCTCGAGCCTATCTCGGGCTTATCGAGGGTAGTCAGTAAGGGAATAACAAATAAAGATATAAGTAAGTAAGGCTCTATACTATCTATCTTGAGCTAAATGAAGAACAAACGAAGAAACAATAAAATGCTAAGGTGACCTCGGGGTCGATGAAGACTGATAACTTTGAAGAAAGAGAGAGAAAGATATTATTGCATTATGGAGAAGTGGAGCAACATCAGTCCCTTACAAGGTAGAGTGAGTCCCCTTTATATAGGCGAGGGAACTCGGTAAAGTACATGTATATTAATCGCAAAAATACAAAAATGGGATGGCTTGACGCGATTCCTCTCAGTAGGCTCCAGATAGGCCGAACTGGTCAGGTGTAGCCTTGTGCTTAGGAGACTTCCTCTTTTATCCTCACCTCGGGCCCTGCTTCCTTCGATTCAGACCTCGATGAGCCCTGAGACCTAGAACTCGATCGTGGCCTCCCACCCTCGGGGTCTCGAGGAAGGCTTCCAAAATGTCCTCATAGAAAAAATCAAGTCTTCTGATTTTACCGCGTACAGATTGTCTCTGCGCTTCTCATGATGAAGTGATGGGGAATGATTTTGGCACTCGACTCCTCAAGCTCCTTTTGGTGATGCTATAATGGCGATTCAGATCACGGCGCAATCTTCCATGACAGATGGCGTGTCTCATAGATCTCTACTCGATGTCCTGTCGTTTCCACTCCTCGAGGAAAAAGTACTGCCGTCGGTTCATTTTTTCAAGGAGGTAGTAATTACACCTGTCGGTCAATCTTTCAGAGCATCGATGACCGTGTTGTTTCTACTCTATAAATGAGGGCGTTTTGTGTTATTCCATCCTTCACCTCAATATTTCTGCTGGTATGCTTTGCTTCTTCCTCCCCTTTTTCTTTTACCTTTGATTACGACGATGGAAGTTTCCTATCTCAAGGTTGTTTGGAGGAATTCTTCCGGGGTGCGTCGAGGCCTTCTGCTGGGGCCTCCCTTCATTGAACATAAACATGTTGTCCATATATTTTCGCGGTCACCCCATGTAGGCCGCTGTTGTCACCTTCAGTAGATGGCCATTCGGATTATACACCGCTGCTCAAAAGGGGGCTCGGAATATCCACCGCTGCTCACCTTAATCCCCTGGCTCAACATGGAACTCCGCCCTGAGCCGGAAGCTTGCATGAATTGATGCTCGAAGAAATGTATTTGAAGTAGCCGTGCAAGCAGGTCCGACAATTGTTCGGCCCGCTGTCTCTCCGAAGCTTCCTTGGCCAAAGAGGATCCTCGAGCTTCGAAGAGCTGTGGCGCTTCATCATCCCTTCCTGCTACCTGGTTGCTCTTCCTTGGCCACATCAAAGTGGAAAACTGAGAAAGGGCTTCTGGGGTGATCCTGGAGATACTTCATTTGAAGGTAGAGTAGGTTCGAGGCCATTTCTTTATGTGTTCTCTTTTGTCGTATCTGTGTTGGGAACCCTTTGTAGGCTTTTGTACTTCATATGTGATGACCCTCCGAGGCTTTGTAATCAAACGCCGTGACCCCTCAGAGGCTATTGTACTTGAAAACTTCATAAATGAAAAATGAACTTTATTGACCTCTGCTTCCGAACTTACTTTGTTTTTGTATGCTTTCATGCCTTTCAAGGCCCATCAAATGTGTCCTTTTGTGTTGCTGATCACTGATTTTTAATTTGGGCGTGAGTGTTTGCTTTGATTTCTTGCCGATCGACATGGTCCCATCGTCGTCTTTCGGGACAACTCTGGATCAATCTGATAGATTGATGCTGTGAGAGTCTCCCGAGTTAGTCGGAGATCGCATATTGAGTTCTAAGGACTGCTCCGGATGTAGGTCGTCTTCGGGTAACTCAGAGCCCTTATTGATCTGGATGCAGATGGTCCTTTCGGGCCATGAAATAGACTTCTTCTTCCTTTTTGGCGCTTGTTTGCTTTTATGCCCTGCGGGATTTTTGAATGCCTTATTTTGTTTATGGACCATCGTAGCTTGCCATGATAGCTCATCCTAGTCTCCAGCTGATTGGCAAGGCTCTTCCCCGCTTTCTTTTTGTCATACTTTGGACTGATGGAGGACTGACCAGATAAGTTTGGGCTGTCGGGGCCTGCAGGATCGTTTGGAGATCTTGCATCAAATTTTGAGGCCTTCGGGAATGATACCCCGGATGAAGGTCATCCTTGGGTGCCTCGGTGGGCCCTGTTGATTTTTTATGTGGATAACTCTTTCAAAGAGTGTAAGGTTGGCTTCCATTTTAGGAGTTTGCCTATGTGCGGGGTGCTTCTTTGGGGCCTCGTGGAGTTTTTGGAGATTGGAGCTCCTGAGGTTTACCCCTCCGGAGTGGGAAACGCGAGCCCGGACATATGCCTCACGTCTAGCATTGGCGCTTTGGAGCTTTTTGTGACCCTACTTCTTGGCGGCCGGGGGTTCCAAATGTGAAATGCTACCTGGAGCATGGAGATAATTCGCGCGGATCCTTGAGCAGAGTCGTCTATTGTTCTGGGCCGAGTATTGACCCGTCGATTCGTATCGAGGTCATTGGCTTCCTGGAGCTTACATCTAGCAGGTGACTTTGCCGTTGCCTTTTGTATATAAGAGGGGTGTCTTTAAACTTTTTGCGAGACTTCACTATTTTTGGGCAGTTGTTTTTCCATTTCGGCATAGGGCTCCCTATCTTTTAAAGTGCGAAAGGCCTCTGTGCTTCTTTACTTTGTTTTGCTAGTTCTGCTATAGTCATGGTGACCACCTCGAAACTGGGGCAAAAGGCAGAGAATGCTGTTCCCGGCGTTGGAGAGTCGAAGGATTTCGCTCTGGAGTCGGCATCCTTGGTAAGAGAGGAACACCTGGAGATGGAGAGGCAATGCTGCGGGTGGAGCAAAGGGATGATACTGTGGGTGCTTTCCCCAAATGAAGGCATCGCGGGCTCTACTTATGGGTTTTAGAGAGTGTACCTATACCCCTTTGCTTTCGGTCCACTTGATAAGGTCATGCTCGATTTTTGCTTGAAGTATCGGGTTACTCTGGCGCAGATTCGTCTGTCGTTTTGTCATACGGTGCTGATGATGAGATTCTTTGCGCAAAAAGCCGAACTTGAATTCACGCTCGATCATCTCATCAAGCTATATCGGCCTTTTCACCATCGAAGATTGCTAACCTTGAGGGGTAGCTCGTCCACGCCCTTCGTTGTTGATGATGAGGAAGGTGGAGATAGAGAGTGGTCCAGTTGGTTAGTCCGATTCAGGATGACCGATATCATTCCTGTGGAGTTTCTGCCATTCCCCGAAGGGTGGAATCACGCACGTAAGCAAGGTGCTTTGCCGTTCCTTCAGTTTTTATTCATGGATAAAATCGGCCAAGTAATCAGAGTTAATTCCCTTGTTGCAGCAATTTCGTGGATGTCGGGCCAAGTTCATGATTTTCCCTATTAGGTTCGGAGGCTGGTGATCCATTCGTCTTGCAATGAACGCAGTTGGCGAGTTATGTCTCACATCAGGTGGGGAGTGTACCATCAAGGTACGCGCGTATGTTGCTGTTGTTCTGCTGATATGTACTCAAGGTGACATTTTCCTATCTCGTTTATGCCGGATTTGCCATTTTTTGTAGGTATCGGGTGGTTCCTCGAGGCGAGGCAGCGCTTTCCCGGAGAGGAGATGGAATCGTCAACCTCCGGGCCGAGAGTCGGTAGTAGCAAGAGGGTCCAGGGTCCATCATGCGAAGGAGCTTTTAGTGGCACTGGCTGGGCCCGTGTTTCTGAAGATGGGGCATAGCCTAAGTTGGCTATCCCTAGGGTACCTATTTCTCAGAAAATGGCTCCCTCGAGTGAGCCTGTTATGCTCGGGGCCGGTTCTTCCGGGGTCACAGGAGTAGTACTATCAAGAGCGTGTTCTGATCTGGAGGAAATCTGCCATCTTCACTTCACGGTGGGTTCGTGTATATTTCTTTCATATCCTGTATCTTCCTCCCCTTTTTGAATCTTTCATGCGCAGGCTTGTGATAGGCTTAAGTCCGAGTTGTCTCGTCAAAAGGCCAAGTTCCAGAGTATTCGGGATGAGGGAGAGTCCCTTGGGCTCCTTTGCAAGGACAAGGAAGTTGAGCTGCATCATTTGGCGATATGAGGTGTATCAGAGCTCAAACTATGAGAGCTATTTGATGGAGCAGACAACTTTCTATAGTGCTTCCTTTGCTTCTTTATAATTTTAAGGCTAATTTCTTCTTGCCATATCAGCTGCAGAAAAGGCCAGAGGCCTTGGAGTACCTTAAAGGTGACGTGAACCATGTCAGGGCATCTTGCAAGGAGCTAAGGGTCCAGGTGCGGGCTCAAGCCTTGGAGGAGATGAGTGCCTCAGCTAGGATCCATGCCTTCGAGTGTCGATGCCCCCTTTTTCTAAGGCAAAATCGGGTTTATGACATTTGGGCGGACAACTCTTTTCCTTTTGGGAATTGGGTTTGCAATTTAGAAGAGTCGCCACCTAATGATTCAGTACATTAGGACACTAAGAAATTAAAAGAGAAGAAGAACCAGAGAATGGTTAAGGGCTTGAAATTATCTCGGGGGGAAGGTGTTAGGAACCCCCCAAGATCCACTAGTGTGGTTCCCGGCCATTCTACAATTGTGACTTTGAATGTAAACAACAAGTAAGAAAACAAGACAACTTTCACATAACGATTGCAATAAGGGAAGTACAAAAGTTAAAAGCATGTTGAAGTTTAGAAATAGGCAATTTCATAATTATTTAAAGGATATATAAGTGCATAAAGGGGGTCAAATAATTGGTACAAATAATCAAACAAAGGAGTAAAAGAGGTGGAGGTTTGGAAAAAAGCAGTGCTGGAAATTAAATATCTAAAAGAGATTTTTTTTAAAGGATTGAAGTAAAAGAAGGAGTTTTAAGAACTAAAAATTAATAGATTTTATATAAAAAATTCTGGAAAGAAGGAAAATAAACAAGTAAAGAGGGAGGGGTCCTAGGTTTATAAATAGCATGGATTACCCTACGCAACACCCGGTAACCATTTATACACATGGTGTTTTCGCGTGGTCATCATAACCATGTCTACCCTTACCCATCCCATTAAGGTATTAAATTGTTGAATGGTCTCGTTACTTATTGCATGCTATTATCCCCTCCCCCCCAATCTTATCAGTCCCGGAGGCAGTTGGGACTACTAATCCTAAAGGGAAGGGAGATTGGCTTTTCAGAGTTTTAAAAAGGACAAAAATCTAGTGCGACAAACAAAACACATAAAGCAGTAAAAGGGGAAGCACATAGCAATTAAAGGCTCAAATAGGCCTCCTCATTCAAAGCAACAAATTATTTAGCATGACTTACAGGTACTAGTTAGGTCTTTAATTAAATGTTAAAAGAGTGGTTGATTTATCACATATTTTTAGATAAGAAGTCCGAATTAGACCTGCATGCTGGTTGTAATTATTAAAGACTGGTATAGTTGATTAATTACCTATTGGTTTGCCTAGGTGAGGCCTATAAACATGATATCTAGCGATGCAGAAGGCGTACTGATTTTAAAGAAGAGTCACTGGTTTTATAAACAAAAGTTCTGTAGATTTCAAACGACCTTGCTATTGTTTTTAAAATCATAGATGAAATAGCCGTAGCTGATTCAATTGATTACACCCTACATGCATGACTTCTAAGCATTGTTGGTTTTAAGACGATTACGTAAGTGTAGGAGTCCTATAGACATGTATCTAGAATGAAGTTGATTATTATTAAACCTATGATTATTTTCCTAATGACAGACGTATATGCAGAGGGGCAGAAGCATAACTATACTCATGATTTCTATATGCAGGAACTTATAGGCATGTTTTCTAATGCCGAAATGAAACAATCCTATAGGCATGATTTCTAAATGCATAATGAAACAATCTTATAGGCAGGATTTCTAAATGCAGTAATGAAACAATCTTATAGGCAGGATTTCTATATGAAAACCTATAGGCAGGATCTCTATATACAATAATGAAATTACTTACAGGCAGGATCTCTATATGCAGATACATAAGCGAGAAATGTTGTGATTACAGAAATAAGACATAAACATGATATCTACCCCATATGTATAAGATGAGAGACCCTCCCCTATTTTTACTATGCACCCCATAAGTTATTACAAGGTTATTACAACTTGAATGAATCCAGAAAAAGTAAATTACATCAAAAATTAAAATTCCAACCAAGGAGAGCCTAATTCAGACTCCTAGTTTGAAACATGAAATAAACCAACTTCCAAAGATCAGACTTCCAAAGCCTTTCTCTTATTTGGGATGTGTCAAAGTTCCCAAGAGTCTCAAAGGGCTCCGGGTAGTGCTTACACCCCAAATATATTACAAAATTAAAGTGTAGTGTGGAAGGGCCAGCCCTCAAACGTCCAAGTTCAGAAGGAACTCAAGGTCCCAAAGCAAGGCTCATAGGAGAGGGGCAGAACTTAGAGTCTAGGAGTAAGTGTAAGTGAAATAGAGGGGGAATTAGAGAAGGCCATGATAGGCTAGTGGTCATGCCCAACAATTAGGATGATGGCACATTCAGGACTAGCCTGTTAGCTAAATTTGGGGAGTAGGACCCATTGAAGGTCAGGTTCAGACCTGGGCAGTAATTTGGATACTGCCAAGCTATGACTTTAACTCAGCACATTGAAGGGAATGGCTAGTGGTCATGCCCAACAATTAGGATGATGGCACACTCCTGACTAGCCTGTTAGCTAAATTTAGGAAGTAGGACCCATTAAAGGTCAGGTTCAGACCTGGGCAGTAATTTGGATACTGCCAAGCTATGACTTTAACTCAGCACATAGAAGGGAATGGGGGTATGGTGATTTCATAACAAGCAGTAAACATAAAAGAAAGTAACATGTTTAATACAGAATATGAACAACAAAGTAGGCAAGAACACGACAACTGTAGAGCAAACACATAGGGAAGGAGCTGAAATCAAAATTGAGATATACCAGTTTTAGGGACAAAAATTAGTAAAACAACAATCTTGAAAAGCCAAGTAGCAAGCAGAGCAGCGCAAAAAGTCTCAAAAGGGAGCAGAGAGTTTGAAAGAGTATTGCGATTGAGAGTATGTGTGTGAGAGTATGAGTATTGAACTTTAGGATTCAGAAGTTCAAAGTTCTAAAGTTGTAAAGTTTTCAAAAGTTGTTATAGCTTAAAGCCTCAAGCTCTGTCAATGTAGAAGGGTCGAGTCCCTTTTTATAGTGCAGCAAATAAGTAAGAAAAGGTAAGGAAATAATATTTTAATCAATCTCCCTTTACTTAGGGGATTCTGATTTCAAACGGGTAAAACAATTAAGGAAAGGGATTTGAAAAAATAATTTCCTAGTAGTATAATAAAGGGTATGTACATAGAAACTATTTAAGGCAACAAGACAATAGTACACGGTTTGGAAAAAAAGGAAAGGGAATCAACCAGTAAAATCACAATTACAGACTTTTACTCGAATGAATCAAGTCAGAAAATGGGTAAAGAGAGGTTCAATTAGGGAAAATCAGTAACAATCAATTAAACACCATTAAAGGAATTCTGAATCAATTAGTAGTTGGCAAAACCTTTTTGAAAGAAGAGTCCTTATATATAAAGCACACAAATGTGAATCAAGAAGGGATTGTCAAGTTATTTAGAAGAGAGTTTAATCAAAGAAAAGTTCAGAATCATAAGCAAAAAAGGGGTACAAGTCCAATTTGTAGACTCACAATGAGTCTGAGAGTTCAGGGTCCCAAAGTGGAACCCTAGTTCAAACACAAAAAATCAAAATTACCAAGAAACCCCCAAATCTTAGGGTTTCGAATTGAATCAGCCAAAGAGATGAGGAAACAAGCCATTTGTTTCAGACTCTCAACAAAATAGATATGATAGCATGTTTGAATGACAAAGGAATAAAAATCAGAAGAACATATTTGAGAAAACTCGGAACCTAAACAAGTTCAAAAGAAGGAGATAATACGAACTTGAACACAAGCAAGTGAAGCATGCAAGAACATGAACAGAGTCCAGTAAATACAATCAAATAACTTAACGGTAAACATATATAGTAAAATAGTAAAGAAAACATAGCAAAGATTAACATGAGTAGCATGTATAGTAAAAAAAAAAGGTAGAAGACAGTATATGCATAATAAAAGGAAATCACATGAAAAGGGTATAAACAAACACATATAAAGCAAAGAAGAAGAAACATCAGAAAGATTTTTCCAAAAATACTTTCAGAAACCCTAAAATCGGAGAGATACGATTTTGAAACGAAACTTTTAGGGAAAACACTTTAGATGGCAAGAAAAGTATAGATACAGTACAGATATAAGCAAACAACAGTGAAAGAACCTCGAATAGTTTAGGGTTTTGGAGAAACCTTAGAAATGAGAAAGGGCTTGGAAACAGGTCCGATCTTGAGTCGGAAAGGTCAAGAGTCAGGCTCCTGAGTCTTGAATATGCCGGAGCCTGGCCGAAGGAGCCATGAAATCAAAGGTCTGAGAAGATCGAAGAGGGAATCGTCGAGGTATGGCCTCAAAACTTCAAACAACCATGGCGTACTGGTGAAGATATGTGAGTACCAACTATCCATGGCCTGGGAAGCCATGGATTCCGGTGACCGGTGGTTGAATGGGGGTAGGAGAGGATGAGAGAAGCTAAGGTTCCAGGGAACCTTCGAGAGAGTTTGAGAGAAGGAGAGTATTCAAAGGCGGCGGACCAAATGAAATGAGTTAGGTTAGGGGGGTTTGGAAAGTAAAAAAAAGGAAAGGGGGAATCATGGCCGTTGATCATTTTGATCAACGGCCTGGATGAAAGGGGAGCCGGGCGTATTTTTTAATTGGGTCAGGGGTCGAGTAATTTAGGGATTGGGCTGGTCCATTTTGGGATTGAAATTAGGTCAATTTAAGGTTAAAATTGAAAGGTAAAAAGGGCTGTAATTGAAATAGAAATGGGGCTAAATATTAGATAGCCATAGCCAATTTTTACTTTTTATTTTGTAAAAAATAGTGCAAGTGATTTTAAAAGAAAATTAAAAGTACTGAGCCAAAAAATAACATATAAATATCAATTTAAAAATACTGGGACTAATTTTACAATTATAAAATGCTATTAATCGTAAACTAGGCTATAATTGCAGTTATATGCAATTTAGTCTTTTAAATATCAAACAAATTTATACAAATGTACAAAAATTACCTTAACTATATTTTAGTATAAATATCGGAATAAAATGAATTATTAACCAAAATTGATGATTTTGAGAATAATTATTGATTTTTGTACTGCTAAAATGGACAATAAATTGATTTTAAAAATCTTTAAAAATTAGGAAAAATGCCAAAACGCTTAGCTATGATTTTATATATATATATATATATATATATATGCTATTTTGAGAGTATTTTGTATATGAAAATTATATAGGGAAAAATTGGGTATCAACAACTGCCCCTCTTTACCTAGGAAAGATGAAAGAGTTGTCGGATAAAGATATGATGGCCAATTTTGATCGAACAAAACGATTTGAAGAATTTTGACCGAGCTCTGGTTCCTGAGCTGCCTACATATCCCTGGTCTTACATGAATCAGGCCATATGTAGTTCAAGATCCGTGGGCGGAACACGCCGACGGAGATTTTCAAGAAGGGATGAGATATTCAGATTGATAAGGATGGTTAGAGTCTAATAGGTTGCGGGAACTGGAGCGGAATCACTCCTGCAGAGACGGTCGTTGCTAGCCGGTTTACCTGTAAATGAGCAATACATATATTGTGCATAAATTTAAATGTGATGTAACTTCCCATTGGACCATGAATGTTATCTTTGGACGGTTAGGATGACGTCCTCAGACCATGATGTCATGGGCCATGAAGCGTACAATAAAGGATTCACAGGCTATGAAATGATACTCTTGGGCTATGAGAATGATGCCTCCGAACTATGATGCCTTTGAATAATGATATGCGAAAGATAAAATGGGGTCCTCAGGCTATGGCATGGCATTCTCGGGCTATGAAGATGGTGCCTCCGAACAATGACGCCCTTGGATAATTTGGCGATCTTTCAACCCATGAAATGCAGAAGGTGGCGATCTTTCAGCGAATGCAAGGTTTAAATGAAGTGGTGATATTTCAGCCGATGCAAGATTTAAATGAAGGTGGCGATCTTTCAGCGGATGCAAGATTCAAATGAAATGGCGATCTTTCAGCCGATGCATGATTTAAATAAAGTGGTGATATTTCATCCAATGCAGGATTTAAATAAAGGTGGCGATATTTCAGCCAATGCAGGATTTAGATAAAGGTGGCGATATTTCAGCCATGCAGGATGGAGACAGAGCTTAGTCTCGGAAGGCAGAATGGTAGCCTTGTGCAATGCAGAGAAATGTAGATGGAGGTAGAGCTTAACCTCAAAAAGCAGAATGGTAGCCTTATGCAATGCAAAAAAATACAGATGGAGGTAGAGCTTAACCTCGGAAGGCAGAATGGTAGCCTTATACCATGCAGAAAATGCAGATGGAGGTAGAGTTTAACCTCGGAAGGCAGAATGGTAGCCTTATGCAATGTAGAAAAATACAGATGGAGGTAGAGCTTAACCTTGGAAGGCAGAATAGCAGCCTTATGCAATGCAGAAAATGCAGATTGAGGTAGAGATTAACCTCAAAAGGTAGAATAGTAGCCTTATGCAATGCAGAAAATACAGATGGAGGTAGAAAAATACAGATGGAGGTAGAGCTTAACCTCGGAAGGCAGAATAGTAGCTTTATGCAATGCAGAAAATGCAGATGGAGGTAGAGCTCAGCCTCGGAAGGCAAAATCGTATCCTTATGCAATGCGGAGAAATGCAGGATGGAGACAGAGCTTAGTCTCGGAAGGTGGAATGGTAGCCTTATGCAATGCAGAAAATGCAGATCGAGGTAGAGCTTAACCTCGGAAGGCAGAATGGTAGCCTTATGCAATGCAGAAAAATACAAATGGAGGTAGAGCTTAACCTCGGAAGGCAGAATAGTAGCCTTATGCAATGCAGAAAATGCGAACAGTAGTAAAATTTCTTAGATGATGGCTTGATAGATGATAGCTGATTGCAATATTGTGGCTGCCGGAGATATTGTATGGGGATAGCAATGGAGAATAGGTGATGATTATGAGGGTCGTAGCAATGGAGAATAGGTGATGGTTATGAGGGTTGTATTCCCGAAAGTATGAGTGTATAAATGTATTCGGTGATTTGCAACTTGGGTGCCTGTATCCAAAGAAAAATCATGAGTTTGTAGAGGGGAAAGGTTAGTTCGTACTCCCTATGGACTTCGCTTGTCCTGCTTGGCTCTGTTTTTTATGATGTTATGTATTATTGGGGTAGCGTCGCTAAACAAAACAATTTGATAATAGCTATGCATGATTTAGTAAAGTATAACATAAATGTATAATTGAGAAATAATTTTTCTTTAGATGAACCGACGATTGTGATGCGGTTCAAGACATTGCAACCTTTCTCGCTCCTGAATTTTGAGGGTCCTCCTCAAAATTCTGCCCCAGTTTACTAGGTTGCTGCTTCTGATGGCTGCTTGCGGTAAATGGCTGAAATTAACTTCAGAATTTTGAGAGTCCCCCTCAAAATTCTGCCCCAATTTCCAATATCGGGGGAAATGAAAATTTTATTGAATTGTGACCGAACCCATAAGGCTGCCTACGTATCCCCTCTTAAACGAGAATCAGGTCAGACGTAGTTCAAATTACATCATATAGGAAAACATAGAATTACACATAGTAACGCTTGACTGCATCTGAGTTGATTGGTTTTGGCCAAACTTCTCCGTCCATTTCTGCAAGTATGAGGGCTCCTCCTGTTAGAACCCAGTGAACCGTGTACGGACCCTGGGAGAGAATTTCCCTTTGGCTTTATCTTGATGTGGAAAGATTTTCTTTAATACCAGCTGTCCTGGTGTGAATTGTCTTGGCTTGACTCTTTTGTTGAAGGATCTGGATATTCCGTTCTGATAAAGTTGACCATGACAAGCTGCGTTCATTCTTTTTACATCTATGAGGGCTAACTGCTTGTAGCGACTCTTTACCCATTCCGTGTCGTCGAATTCTACTTCCTGAATGATTCTCAACGAGGGAATTTCTACCTCGGCAGGAATGACTGCCTCTGTACCATAAACTAGCATAAAGGGAGTTGCCCCGGTTGATGTGCGAACTGTGGTGCGGTACCCTAATAAAGCAAATGATATCTTCTCGTGCCACTGCTTATGTTTTTCTATCATTTTCCTTAGTATTTTCTTGATATTCTTATTGGTGGCTTCTACGACTCCATTTATCTAAGGTCTGTAAGCTGTAGAATTCTTGTGTTTGATCCTAAAGTTTTCACACATGGCCTTCATCAAGTCAGTGTTGAGATTGGAACCATTATCAGTGATGATTGACTCTGGAATTCCGAACCAACAAACAATGCGGTCGCGGATAAAGTCTGCCACGACTTTCTTAGTCATTGCCTTGTAAGAGGCTGCTTCAACCTATTTGGTGAAATAATCAATTGCCACTAGAATGAACCTGTGCCCGTTTGATGCAGCAAGCTCGATAGGTCCTATGACATCCATTCCCCAAGTGGCGAACGACCATGGAGAACTTGTTGCGGTAAGCTCGTTTGGAGGCACCTTTATCATGTTTGCATGTATCTGACAGTGATGGCACTTTTGGACATACTAGGTGCAGTCCGTTTCCATAGTCATCCAAAAATAACCTGCCCGAAGTATCTTCTGGGCTAAGACAAAGCCGTTCATATGTGAACCGCAGGTCCTAGCATGGATTTCTTCTAACAGTTTAGATGCTTCCTTTGCGTTGACACACCTTAGTAATCCCAAATTAGGAGTCCTCCTATACAAGATTCCTCCGCTGTGAAAGAAATTATTAGATAATCTCCGGAGTGTGCACTTCTGAGTGGTATTTTCAAGCTCTGGGTATTCTCTTTTTGCCAAGTATTCCTTAATATCGTGAAACCAAGGTTTTCCATCCGCCTCTTCTTCGACATGAGCACAGTAAGCTGGTTGGTCATGAATTTTTACCGGAATAGGATCTATGAAATTCTTATCTGGATGTTGGATTATAGATGATAGGGTTGCCAACTCGTCAGCAAACTCATTCTGGACTCTAGGAACATGCCGGAATTCTGTCTTTGTGAATCTCTTCCTCAACTCCTATACCTGATGCAAATACGGGAGTATCTTGGAATTCTAAGTTGCCCATTCTTCTCAGACCTGATGTATGAGCAGGTCTAAATCCCTGATTACTAGCAACTCTTGGATCTTCATATCAATGGCCATTTTGAGACCTAAGATGTAGGCTTCGTACTTGGCCATATTGTTGGTGCACGGGAACCTGAGCTTGGCAGATACCGGATAATGCTAGCCGGTTTTGATACTAGGACTGCTCTTATGCCAACTCCTTTGAAGTTTGCTGCTCCATCGAAAAACATCCTCCAACCGTCATAGGATTTTGCAATGTCTTCTCCTATAAAGGATACCTCTTCGTCAGGAAAATACGTCTTCAGAGGCTCATATTCTCCATCCACAGGGTTTTCAGCGAGGTGATCCGCTAGTACCTATCCTTTGATTGCTTTCTGGGTCATGTAGACAATGTCAAATTCACTCAGTAGGATCTGCCACTTGGCTAGCTTGCCGGTGGGCATGGGATTCTTAAAGATGTACTTTAATGGATCCATTCTTTATATGATATACGTGGTTTAGGCATAGAAATAGTGCCTCAGCTTCTTAGCTACCTAAGTCAGAGCATAACAAGTGCGTTCTAACAGAGAATACTAGGCCTCGTACGGGGTGACTTCTTGCTGAGATAGTAGATGGCTTGTTCCTTCCTCCCCGTTTCATCATCTTTCCCCAGAACACAACCGAGTGCTCCATCCAACACTGCAAGGTAGAGTAGTATGGGTCTACCTGGTTCAGGTGAAACCAAAACTGGTGGTGTTGATAGGTACTCCTTGATTCTGTCAAAGGATTTCTAACAATCATCAATCCATTTGGTAGCGGCGTCCTTCTTCAACATCTTAAAGATCGACTCACAAATGATAGTGGACTGAGATATGAACCGGCTGATGTAGTGAAGTCTCCCCAAGAAACTCATAACCTCTTTATTATTCTTTGGTGGTTGCAATTCCTGGATGGCTTTGACCTTTGACAGATCTAATTCTATTCCTCGGTGACTCACAATGAATCCAAGTAGTTTTCCGGAGGGATCCCTGAATGCACATTTAGCGGGATTCAGTTTCAGGTTGTACCTTCTTAGTCTGTTGAAGAACTTCCTCAAATCTTCCATGTGGTTAGTGGCTTTCTTGGACATAATGATAACATCATCTACATACACTTCAATATCTTTGTGTATTATGTCATGGAAAATAGTAGTCATGGCCCTCATATAGGTGGCCCTAACATTCTTTAACCTAAACGACATCATCTTGTAACAATACATTCCCCACGGCATAATGAAGGCTGTTTTCTCAACATCTTCTTCATCTATCCATATCTGATGATACCTAGCAAAACAATCCACAAATGATTGTAGCTCGTGCTTAGTGCAGTTGCCAATTAGAATGTGTATGTTTGGCAAGGGGAAGTCGTCTTTGGGACTAGCCCAGTTGAGTTCCCGATAGTCGACACAGACTCTAACCTTCCCGTCCTTTTTTGGTACTGACACGATGTTGGCTAACCATTTTGGATACTCTACTATCCTGAGAACCTTGGCTTTGACTTGCTTGGTGACTTCTTTCTTGATTTTTAAACTCATGTCAGACTTGAACTTCCTGAGCTTCTGCTTTACCGGCAGGAATGAAGGATCGGTTGGAAGTTTGTGAGCCACAATAGATGAACTGAGACCGGTCATATCATCATATGACCAGGCGAATATGTCCTCATACTCCTTCAGGAATTTCGTGTACTCCTCCTTTTCTAATGGTGACAAATGAACACTGATGCGCGTTGCTTTGACATTTGCTGCATCTCTCAAGTTAACAACCTCAGTCTTGTCCAAGTTAGACTTAGGTCTATTCTCAAAATCCTCAACCTCTTTAACATCCTCTTCTGGTATATCATCTTCTTTCGAGTCGATATCCGTTTGTTGCGTTGTCTCGTTGTATGTCACAATCGTCGGTTCATGAAGATAAGTAATAGTAGTGTTGTTTAAATAAAGTAATGAGAGGAAAATGATAAGAGAGAGATTTGTAAGAAAATTGAAATATTTTAATAAATTCCATAAGTGTTTTGAATATTGGAGCTCTTTCTTGCGAAAGGAAAATAAACTAGCAAAGCGAAATAATGCTTGGTGCTTTGTTCAGCCTTGCTACCCCGAGACACGCCGGGCTCTGGTGGTTCTGACAGTCCAGTTGTTGAGGCGTGCTCCTCTACTTAGAGCCTATATAGAAGGGCATTCCTCCCCTTCCTTCTAAAAAATGACATAACAGTCCATATCATCCTCTTCTAAGAATAAATTCCTCATTGCTGCTAATGCTCTCTTCATCTGACCCATAGATGACTTCCGCTGGTTGAAAAGTCTATTCCAGACGGGGTATCGGCTGCTCCAATAGATAGTAAGAGCCACACCAAGGTGGCGACCAATCCTCGAATTCTTCCCAGGTATTCTCATATCCCAATCCGAAGGTGGTGCCGTGTTTCTTGAGCTTGATAGGCTTAGCGATTCCTTAGAGATTCTTGCCAAGTCCTTTGCCAGGTTCATACCCGCACCAGTTCAATATGCTTTCAATTTTGTTATCCCACCATTTGTCCTTGTCCACGACATTGACTCTCTCAATGTGGTATAGGTTTCTCTATCTATCTTTCTTCTTCCTCCGATTGTTGGGATGGTCTGGCGACTGTATATGGGATTGCTACCATCACCATGAATAATCACCTCTTGGTGATTCCTGTTGATACCCAATTTTTCCCTAGGTAATTTAATACCCAAAATACTTCCAAAATAGCATATATGTGCATATATAAGCACACCCAAGAGTTTTGGCATTTCTAATAATTTTTAAACCAATTGATTGCCTATTTTAATAATACAAAATCCAATAATTATTCCCATAATTATCATTTTTGGTGAATAATTCATTTTATTCTCACATTTGCGCCAAAATATAATAAAGGTAATTTTTGCATATTTTTACAAATTTATTTGGAATTTTTAAAGCTAAATTCCGTATAATTGCAATTATAGCCTATTTTGTAATTAATAGCATTTTATAATTACAAAATTAGTTCCACTATTTTTAAGTTAATATTTATGTAATATTTGTGTACTCAGTATTTTTAATTTATTATTTTAACCATTATTACCTTTTTATAAAATAAAAGGGGAAAAATTGGCTATTTAAAATATAGCCTCAATTTCATTTCAATTACAGCCCAATTTGCACCCCAATTCAACCAAATCCCAACCCCCAAATCAATTTAAACCCAATTACCTGATCCAATCGCCCGAACCCGCCCGTTTTCTTTTTAATATCTGAGCCGTTGATCATTTTTTATCAACGGCCCAGATCTCTTCTTTCCTTTTTAATTCCATACGACCCCAAAACCCTACCCCATTCTTTCAGACGCGCCACCTCTAACTCCTCTCTTCTCTCAAACGCTCTCGATCTCTCTCAAAACCCTAATCGCTCTCTGCCACCTCCAACCCCAAATCCACTGGAATCCATGGCTGTTCTAACCATGGACGACCTATTCTCACCCCCTATTGCTCTCATGTGCTTGATACCTGAAGGTTCTAGGCCAGACTTCAAGGATCTTCGCCCAGACATTCGTCGATTCGAGGTTCTCAGCCATCTCCGACCTTGCTCCGGCGTGTCTTAGCCTCCTAAGTCTGGTTCCGACCTTATCAACTCCAGATTTGATCTTGTTTCTTCCAAGCCTTTCTCGTTTCTAGGGTTCTCAGAAACCCTAGCCTATTCGAGGTTCTTTTTCATTTATTTGTTTGGATCTGTGCTCGATCTGTGCTATATGTGATGTTTTAAATGTTTTCCCTAATTTTCCTTTTTAAAATCTTTTGATTTCAAACTAGGGTTTCTGAGTCTGTTTATTAAATATTTGGTTCGATTCATTTGTTTATCATCTCTAAGTTTGATTGGTGTTGAAAACCTAATTTTTGGAGATTTGTTTGAGTTTCTGAGTCTATCTATTTAATTTACTTTGTTTGCACCTGATTAGTGTTGAAAACCCTAATTTTTGGGGTTTATTTGAGATTCTGAGACTGTTTATTTGTTTCACTTGTTTATCGCCTCTAAACTCTACTGATTTCAAAAACCCTAGTTCCTTGGGGTCTATTCGAGTTCCTAAGTTTGTTTGTGCAACTCGTCTGTTTGAAATTGCTCAATCTTCTTCCTATAAACTTCAGCATCTCATTTCGTCATGTGATTCAAATTTGTTCTGAGTTCTTGCTATCTGTCAAACTCGACTATGTTTTCAGAAAGGATTTCACCTAACTTTTGCATGCTTCTGATCTTTTCTCTATTACTAAGCCAATGAAATTTGACCTACGTGACTATCATGCTATTACTGTATGCTATCTCTTCTTGCCATAGCTTGGCCTCACATGTCTATTACTTGTGCACCTCATTTATGTACTGAGTCCCTTCTGTGATTGATTTTCAAAAGTTTTCCTTGTGCAGTTCTAATTATTTTCTTTACTCGTCCGTTAAGGGTTAATTGATTCTCCCTCTTTGTTCGGCCTCACCAGATCCTTTCCAAAAATAAGTACACTCCTGTATTTAGACTTAATCCCTTACTACATGGTTTTACTGCTCCTTTTATGGCAATAATCATTCTGCTTACAAATTGATTTTCTATCCTTATATTAATCCTGTCAGTGTCCACTGAGCAGTAATCCCTTGATTAAAGGGAAAAACGTGTGTTAATTGATTTTGACTGTGATTATTTCCATATTTGTGTTGAAACCGTATTTGTTACCTTGTTTTCTACTTGTTTTCAAAACTATAAATACTTGTACTTCTTCCCTTCCAAACATGTTCGAAAACGAACAAGTCATTACTTCTTCTCTCAAATACACTTAGATTTTCTTTAAAATATTCGAGTTCTCTGAATTCATAAGCTTAAAATTCTCGTCTGACTGTGGTTTGGCTGAAAGAATCCTGCTTTTCTTTGCTTGCTTCTTCGGCAACTGGTATGTTGTCTTTGTTTAATTTTTGCCACTCCCCTGTGTGTTTATTCTTCAGTTCATTCTTTGTTTGGTTTCGATAATGTAATTCTTTGCAAGTTGGTTTGTTTCTTTGCTATGCTCCTACATGAATCCCTATCCCCCAATTCCATTTGTATGTTGAGTTAGGGTTCAGAAACATGACAACACTCAACATTGTTGTTCATGTATATGGACTGGACTCCCTGAGTCCTAAACTCTTTCAATTCCCATTCCCCTTTCCCCTTTATATGTATCCTGAGCTTAAGACCTTGGTCTGGCAATGTCCTAATCACTGTCTAGACTATAGTCTGACCTTTCAATAGGTCTGTGCTCTTATTTGCTGGCTGAACAGGCTTGGTCAGGGGTGTGCCGGCCTACCTCATGGTTAGGTATGACCACCAGCCTGCCTTGGCATTCTCTCCACCCCTCTATTGCACTTGCACTCATTCTTAGAACTTAAGTTCTGCCCCTCTCTTGTGAGCCTTGCCTTGGGACCCCTGAGCTCCCTCTAAACTTGGACACTTGAGGGTTGGCTCTTCCACTCTGCACTATAACTTATCCTGATTAATATCTTGGGTGTAAGCACTGCCTGGGGTTCCTGAAACTCCTTGGATCTCTGAAACACCCTAGATAAGAGAAGGCTTTGGAAATCTTGATCTTGGAAGTGGATCAATCTCATATTATTAGACACTAAGTCTGAATTAGGTTCCTTGGATGGAACTGATAATTTTTGATGTACTTTTAATTTTAGTTTTGTTCTACTGGGCTGTAATAATTTGTATAAAATCATGGGGATTTAGTGAAAAAGGGAAGGGGGTTACTTTTATGCACAAAGGGTAGAAAATATGCCTATAGGATGTTGTTTCTAATTTGTGCAACTTCATACGTAGAAAGCATGCCTATAGGATTTAACTTCTTAATTCTGCAACTATGCATATAGATACCATGCCTATAGGGGTTTGCATCTATGCATATAATATAAATGCAAAATAACTTCATTAGGCAAACAATTAGGTTTAATAATAAAAATGGCATACGTAGATATTATTGTGATAAGGCTTCTATTAGTATTTGGAAAGTATCACGTATAGAAAGCTTGCCTATAGGGATTTCGGACCAGAGTTGTCTCACTTGTTTAAAACAGTATCGATTTTACAATAAACGAACGACTTTTCTTTCTGAACTTACTCGTATTAACTCTGGTAAATTTTTTTTTAAATCAGCCTAAAAGTCATTCCTTTGTGCTTATCTGACAAATTTCTTCTAGTCAGTCTGCAACTCAGTTCTTTTGTTAAAAAATTGGCAACTCTTTTTCTAACCAGTCTGCATTATGAAATTCGTTTTAGTTGTTAAAACACATTTATAACAATCTAGTACCCCTTTTTCTGAAACCTATTTCTTACTCTGTAATTTTCTTTTAAAATCAGCTTGTGTTTTAAAATCAGTAGTCCCATCCAACACATAGACAAAAAGGATTAACTAATCAGTGGGATCAGTCTTAAACAACTGCATTCGAGTAAGCCTAATGCAGACTTTCCGTCTAAAAATATGTGTTGAACTAGTCCGCTTATCACTTTAATTTAATTTAAGACTAAACCAGTACGTGCAAGACATGCTAAACGCTATGGCTTTATCTGATTTTAGGAGGCTTATTTGAGCCTTACTTGCTTATTTGGTTTCATTATGTGTTTTGATTGATGCCCTAGTATTTTGTCCTTTGAAAACTCTTAAAAGGCCTCAAACCCCTCTCCCTTTAGGACTATTAGTCCAAATGCCTCCGGGACTGATAGGATTGGGATGGGTACTAGCATGCAACAAGAAAAGAGACATTCCGTGCTTTAATACCTTAATGGGGTTGGAAGAGTAGATATGGATATGATGACCATGCGATAACACCATGTGTATTAACAGTTACCGGGTGTTGTGTGGGGTGATCCATATTGTTTTTAAACGTAGGACCCCTCTCCCTTTACCTATTTAGTTTTATTTCGAAAACTGCTTTTTGTCAAACTTCAGCTTCTTTAACTTCTACTCCTAGCAATTATGTAAAATTTCTCCCTCTCTTCACTCGTTTATTCTGAATTTTAAAACTACTTTCTTCGCAAAATTTCAGTTTCTTTAACTTCGTTTTAGTTTCAAATTATTTGCAACTATTATTTGAAAACCCAATCGTATTTGTAATTCTTGCTTCTTTACTTATGTTTGCTTGCTTAAAGTCATAATTATAACATGGTTGGGAACCACACTAGTGGATCTTGAGGGGTGCCTAACACCTTCCCCTCGAGATAATTTCTAGCCCTTACCCGAACTCTGGTTCTTCATCTCAATTCTTTCTTAAAAGTGTCCTAATGCACTATAATCATTAGGTGGCAACTCTTCAATTCCTAAAACCTAATTACCAAACGGGAATAGAGTTGTCTTCTCGAATGTCGTAAACCCGATTTCGCTTTAGAAAAAGGGGGCGTCGACAGCATGGTGACTCTGAAGGGGATTCTTTAGGCTTTCACCATTTCATGTTATATGTGACTTTATTGCTTTCTTTTATTACTTTGTTTACTGCCTCTATTCGAAACTAACTTGTCTTTTGTTTCTTTTTATTTAACGTTTTCATCAACACCGTTGTAATTTTGAGCAATTATTGTAAACATTTATTGTATGAACGTGAAAATACATGTCAATTTGTTTCATTCTTGTGAACTGCATCTTCAACATCATATTCCACTTGTGCCAAACTGTCACGCCCCAAAATCCGAGGAGCGCGATCGGCGCTCAACCGAGTAAACCCGACTGAGCAAGCCTGGCAGGTTTCATGCATACTACCCAACCCAACTGATAATTAAATAAGGGATGGACTTCGTTAATCAAATTCTATCAACATATAATTAATGATTTCCATTTCAGTTTCATTAGCAACATCATTTTTCCACTTTAAGGGTATTACAAGGTATAAACTTATATACATCATTTTTGAAACATCAATATTTCTATTTTAATTTTCCAATACCCGATGCTACCCACAACCTGTCTACAGAGCCTCTAAATATAACTGAAGATTGATACAGAAATATCGCCAACAAGGCTCCGGCTATACCTTACACAAAATCAAAATAAAACTCCGTACACACGCGGTCTGAGCCACGCAGGGCCCCGAGAGGAGTGGGGCTCACCAAAAAGCTGATGGAAGACGAATGTGGAGCTACAATCGGTGTGCTGGAGTACCTGCTGCGGATCCACCTACAATCATAATACGAATGTAGCGCCCCCGGCAAAAGGGACGTCAGTACATTTGAATTGTACTGGTATGTATAACAAACCTTACCCTGAGTAACCTCAAGCCATACACAAGTATTGAACAATAGAATGAAGCAACAATTGAGTACACACAAGGAAGAAAATCACGACAAACAAGTTAACAAACTCTCCTTTCCCATCATCATTTCCACATGTTCAATTTCACAATGTTCTCATATTTCATTTCAATAGTGATATCGATCACTTTTCACCCTTATTACCTCGGCCACCCTTATCACCACAACCCACACCTTATTACTTCGTGTTGCGGCGCGCAACCCGATCCCATCGAACAAGTCACAATTCACAAACAATACAACCACAACAACTATTCACATAGAACAACAACAATAATAATTCACAAGGATGACCACAACAAGTTTTAAGAACAACAACCACAATTCCCCATAACAACAGCAACACAACTCACAAAAGGTTTAGGTGACTATCCACACTATTTCCATTTTTTTTTCAACAGCCCGTTATACCATTTAGATTACAACAATAGTTTTCCACGACTATCCACAAGGGATGTTATCACAGTTATTTCAATTTCACCAATTACGATTCCTCTCTATCATATGTTCCAGAGTCCTTGCCACATAACACATTCACAATCACAACTTAGTTTATTGCCATTTACTTGCACAATCATATCGGATGTCTTAACCAACAACACATAAGGCACAATATGTACATGAATTCACAGATAGTTCACAAAAGTAAACACATCCTGTTCACAAGAGTTTAACTTCACAACTAATTCATGGAGACATCAATACCAAGTATTTGAACACCAAACAAGGTGATTTTACAAAGGTTAAGATTAGCCATACATACCTCAATAAAACTTTTCCTTACTCTTTTACAATTTCTGGAACTCTTAGCACTTCAATCTATTGAGTAAGAATTACAAATCAAATCAAGAATTAGAGATGAGATTGAGACTCTAGCTTGATTCAAGCATATTGACAAACCCTAGAGGTACAATTTATATCATTTTGTACCCCTATTTATTTCACTACCTCCCACAACTCTAAGGTTTGATATGCATGCAAGGAATCCATTGTTATACCCATGAATAACCTCACTAGTGACCCCTTATACCTGAGAATAAAACAAATAAGAGTTGGGGTGATGAAGTCTTACCTCTTGAGATGAAGGTCTAGGGATCTTCACTTGATTTTCTTCAAGGATTTTGTCATACCTTATGGAGTAATTTGATGGGGAGACTTTCCCTCTCTAGAAACCCTCTCTCACTCTCTAGAAGTGCTCAAAAGAATGCTCAAAATGAGCTATAAAACCGGATATATTGATATGGGAGTCGGGTGAAAAATTAGAAAATTGGAGCCCCGAGTCAAGTATGCGGTCGCATTTGCGATCGCAGAGTTAACATGCGGTCCGCATAATGGACCGTAAAATGCTCCCCAGAAACTAAACACTCTGACTCAGTCTGCGGTAAGAATGCGGTCCGCATTCATGTTCTGCTATTGCAAAGTGCACCGCAGAACTGACCCTCGCAAAACTGAAAGGAAAATATGCGACGACTATGCGGTCCGCATTTCGACCGCATAACAGACTTCAATTTTAACCAACGTTCTGCCTCATTCTGCGGCAGATATGCGGTCCACATTTCGATTATGTGACCGCATTCTGGACCGCATTTCTTGCATTTTTTTGGAAACTTATTCTTGACTTTTTAATGCATTATTCAATCTAAAAAGGTCTGCGCCGCGACGAGCTTAAGCATATTTACTAATTTCTAACACATGTTCCTAACTTGGCACCACGGAATCCGGGTTTTTGAGTAGGGATTTCACGGGGCCTTACACAAAAAAATACCATAGCAACGCTTATAATGAGTGGTTGCGCCCTTCCAATATTATCACCCTTTAAATTTGGCAAAGGCGTATTTGCGGTAAAACCACTCGATCAGCGGTGCAGTGGACAGTTCCGTGCCTTTCCCTCTTGAGTTGTCCACTCAAGGGTACCTGTCTAATACCCCAATAGAAACCATACTCCGATTAAACTGTAGATGCATCTTGGTCAAACCTAGCCGAGTCAGTTATGTTGTCCGTATAATGACTCATTAGGATAGCCTTGTCTAAAGTCCACAGGGTCTCCTTGAACCCCAAACGGACACCTCCATGTTTTGTGCATTTATTTGGAGAACTAAATATTTGCTATGCTAATTATTGGTTTAAATTGTCGAGTCCGGTGGGGTAGGGGCCTAATGCTTTGTTTTGCAAAAAATGAGGCACGAAGTCCCCAGATTTGGCACGGTAACCAACATTCATCCAAGACTGCTGAATTGGTGGAAAGACCTCCACTCCAGTGATCAGACGCTCGTCCGCAAATACTTAGGGAATTTGCCTTCTCTTCTAGAAATCCAGCCTGACAACAGAATCATAGAGGCTGCGACACTGTTCTGGGATAGTGACAGGTCCGTGTTCCGCTTCGAGGATTTTGAAATGACTAAGAAATAGGAGGTTTAGCTGGTATTCCTTAGGTGCCGGGTTTGCTTATGCCAGAGAATCACAAGGGTAGGGGTTTCCTTAAGATGATGGGACTGAAGAAGAACCCAGATTTAACCTGCCTGAAATACTCTTACATCCTATTCGACTATCTGTACGAGAGGTATGGCCATAGCAAGTCATATCGCACCTACTAAGATGAATTCGCACTTACCTCATTGGGGCATATCCACAGAAGGGTCTTCGTTTTTATGTTCTATTTTTTGGGAATGATAGTGTTCCTTATGAAGAAGGCTAGGATCCACACCAGACTGGCCATGGTAACTAAGATTCTGATGGAAGGAATTGGCGGGCAGCCTTTCAGTATAGTGCCCATGATCGTCACTGAGATATACCGAGCCCTGGACGACTGTCAGCAAAATGCCAATCATTTTGAGTGTTGCAACTTATTACTTCAGCTCTGGCTCATGGAGCACCTCCAGAAAGGAGAATACTGGTAAGAGATCTTACGCAGAGACTGGGATGATCATATCGCCTAACATGTTCGCTCAACCGGAGGGCGCTGGAGGATGGGTAGAATTATTTGAGAATCTGAAAGAATACTAGGTACAATGGATGGTCGAGTGGTTCCCTACGGAAGAATTCATTGTTTGATCCACAGATGCACCGTTTCTCATACTAATCGGCCTAAGAGGAACTTATCCCTACGTTCCCCTCCGAGCCATGAGGCAGGCTGGGAGAAAGCAAATCATACCAAGGGTCGACAAAATGAGTCACTTCAGGGCTGACTTCCAGGATGATGATATCCCTCACAGGTGCCAAGCACAACACATGTGGCATTGCAAACTCGTTTTGGGGAAAGAATCTATTGAGCCAGACAGATATTACGCCAGTTGTGTGCCACACTACTTAGGTTGGTTGGAAGATAATCACAACAGTTTATGTTAGCCTAAGTTCATTCGAGGACATAGAATTATCGACGAGCACGCTGAAGCACATATTAAGTATAATCAACTGCGCAAGAGAATTCGTGAGTGTGAAAGTGAGCATCGAGAAATACAAGAAGCCCATCAGAAGTCGATCGAGGAGTGGAAATATATGGCTGTCAGCGCCAACAAGCGACTAGGGTATTTGAAGCGGGGTCTAGTGGAGGTGGAAGGAAAGTTCATCAAGAGGATTGAAGAATGTCAAAACGCTGAAGGAAATATAGGCGAATATTTGGCACGAGCTTATTTACTGCTAGGACTATGCGAGCTGGTGAAGCTTTTCGAGGGAGACAAAGATGCCAAATCTGGGGAAGGTCCTTCCGGGACCAAGTAGTTAGGAGTCTTTCATTCTTTATTTTAATGTAATGAGGCCAATGGCCACTAGTGATATTTTACTTTCTGTTATTTAGCGTCGTTTTGGATTCGTCTTATTTTTTCAATAAAATGAGGCATTTAGCATTATAAGTTCTACAAAACTATTTGTCGCTAGGCCTACCTCGGGCACAACGAGGCACCAAAATTAGGATGCGATTTATATTTTTTGCATAATGTGTTTAAATACTGCAACATTTTTCTCATAACCGCACTAACTTATTACCTTATGTTTTTCTTTTGTTTTATTCCCCTCCCAAAAAGGTTAGTTCATGCATTCTGGCACTATTATCATACTCCACAAGATCCAATGACCCTCCACCTCCTCCTCCTCCGAGTCCTATCCGGAACAAGGACAAAGGTAGAATGGGACATTCAAGCGCCAGAAAGGAAATTGAAAGAACTGAGATTCCTCAGGGTACCTCGGTTGCTAAGGAAACTGCTACCCAACTTGAGCAAGAATTATTGAAGTTCTGAGAAGATGTGGATCAGGTTCGGAACTTGGCGAACCTATCATTCTCTCTCACCGCTCCTGATGTTAACCTTCCCAACGCCCAAAATCCCGCACCTCCATAAAACACCCCACAACCACAGATACAACCCACTCCTAATCAACATTGCAACACATGCCACACTCCAAACAACACTCCGCTACTTATTCCCGAACCACTGAACACCACAAATGACCATCTCCACAACACTCCTATCTACGTGGATACCATACCCCACTACACTCAACCAATCTCAAATGCACTTGAGTCTGATGACAAAGACTCTCTTATCAGGAACTTAATGGCAGAACTCAAGAAGTTGACCAGCGAAGTTCAGGGCGTGGAAGGTAACAAAGGTATCGAGGGGTTGAATCATGAAGACCTCTGCATTCAGCTAGATGTTGAACTTCCGGAGAGGTACAAACCTGCCAAGTTTGAAATGTTTGATGGCAGGGGAGATCCCAGAGTCCACCTGAGGACATATTGCAATAAGCTGGTCGGAGTCAGAAAGGATGAGAAGATCCGCATGAAGCTCTTCATGAGAAGTCTGAAGGGGGATGCTTTATCCTGGTACATCAGCCAGGACCCCAGGAAATGGGCAAGCTAGGTAGGCATGGCATCAGATTTCATGGATAGGTTCCGATTCAATACAGAGAATGCACCGGATGTATTCTACATCCAGAATTTGAAGAAGAAACCTACCGAAAAATTCCACGAGTATGCTACTCGTTGGAGGTCAGAGGCTGCAAAGTTCAGGCCGGCCTTAGAAGAAGAACAGATGAACAGATTCTTCGTCCGGGCCCAGGATCCACAATATTACGAGAGGTTGATGCTGATCGAGGGTCATAAATTCTCCAATATCATCAAACTAGGAGAAAGAATTGAGGAAGGTATTAAGAATGTTATGGTTACTAATCTTGAAGTATTGCAGGCCACCAACAAGGCCGTATAGTCTGGTGGCACATCCAAAAAGAAGGATGTGAGTGTCGTGATGGTCGCACAGGGAGCCAAATCACCACTAAAATACCACACTTACCCGTCACCTCCACTTACATATCAGCCTATCCCGAATTACCAAGCACCCGCACCCTCCTATCAAAATCTACCTCCTGTTTACCAATCGTCTCCACCTCTCACATATCAACCCACCTCACCCAGATACTCTCAACCTGTACCTGTCTACCAAACTTATAATGCTCAACCCTCTCACTACCAATCACCTCCCACCCACCAAAATTTCCCTAGACCTAGGCTAAATTTTGACCGCAGACCTCCTAGACAATACACAGCCATCACCGAACCAATTGACCAGCTGTACGAGAGACTTAAAGCTGCTGGTTACATCACCCCTATCCCAACCATAACTCCAGAAAATCCTTCCCAGTGGGTCAACCCTAACAAGACCTGTGCGTACCACTCCGGCATAAAGGGACATACCCTTGACGAGTGCAGCTCATTGAAGGACAAGATCCAAACCCTAATCGACAATAAGGTCATCGTAGAAAAGGAGCCTGCTCCTAATGTTCGCAACAACCCTCTGCCTGACCACAAAGGTGGAGACATTCACTTGATCGAGATCGAGGATGATTGGGACCCCAAAGGGTCTATAGGTTTGATTGCTGAGGGTGATGAACCAAAGAGACCAGCGGTAAACTTAACCCAATTGTTGTGCAGAATAAACTCTCCAGGGACGATGAAGTAAACATGTCCATACCTCTTGAATTTGAAGTGCCTTCTTCTGCAAAGGCACCCGGACCAATTGAGGTTTAATTTGGAGTTCCAAAAGCACCTGCACCCTTTGAAGTTGCTGTGTTACCACCAAGGGTACCTATTCCTTTGGCAATGTCCGACATAACGCCGTTCCACTCAAATGCCATACCATGGGATTACACGGCCAAAGCTAGGAGAAAAGGGAAGACCAAGACAGGAGAAACAATTATTGCGCATGGCACGACCAAAACAGGAAGGGTTTACACCTAGAACACCTAGCTGAGTTCAGTAAGCAAGCCTCTGGGCGGCCTATTGAAACTGGGCTCGATGATCTTTGGAGGAAAATACAAGCTAAGGAATACTCGATCGTTGAGCAATTGAACAAAACACTAGCACAAATCTCCATCCTAGCTCTGGCGCACACAAAAATGCCTTGATGAAGATACTGAGCGAAGCTTATGTGCCCAGCAACATAACTGGAGGCGAAATGGCAAACATGGTAGGGAAAGTACTGGAGAGCCACAAAATCACCTTCCAGGAAGATGAGCTGCCGTCGGAAGGACTGAGCCACAACAAGGCGCTGCACATCACCGTGCAATGCGAGGATTATTTCATCACTAGAGTCTTGATCGATGGAGGATCCAGCCTTAACATATGTCTGCTGATAACTCTTAGAACCTTGGGAAAGAGCCTGCACGAGATCAAAGAGAGGGCCATCAATGTCAAAGCCTTCGATGGGTCCCAAAGTTCTACTATTGGAGAAATCAGCCTATGCTTGCAAATGGAACCAACATGGTTCGACATCGACTTTCAAGTGATAGATGTCCCGGCATCCTACAACTTGCTGTTGGAACGACCATGGATCCACGTCGCTGGAGCCGTAGCATCAACCCTGCATCAGGCAGTGAAGTTCGAATGGAATCACCAAGAGGTGATTATTCATGGCGATGGTAGCAACCCCATATCTAGTTGCCAGACCATCAATGATTGGAGGCAGAAGGAGAATAGGCGGAGAAACATACCACCACATTGAAAGGGTCAACACTGTAGACAAGGACAAATGGTGGGATAACAAGATTGAAAGTATCCTGAATTTGTATGGGTACGAACCTGGAAAGGGACTCGACAAAAACCTCCAGGGGATCACTAAGCCC
This sequence comes from Nicotiana glauca, assembly GCA_026770625.1. Classification (NCBI taxonomy): domain Eukaryota; kingdom Viridiplantae; phylum Streptophyta; class Magnoliopsida; order Solanales; family Solanaceae; genus Nicotiana; species Nicotiana glauca. The sequence continues at coordinate 9,790 of MU750625.1, read as the reverse complement.
ATCAAACTAAAGAAGCATGGCACTACTTTCGGGTTAGGGTACAGTTATACTTGGGAAGAATTCCAGAACTGGTCGCCACCATGGCGCGGCCCCTACTATCCGCTGGAGCTTCTGATACCTAGCCTGGAGCAGACTTTCCAACCGGCAGATACTATACACGGGTTAGAGGAAGATGAAGCATTGGCAGCCAAGAAGAATCTGTTTCTGGAGGATGATGATATGGACTATTGTGTTCTTTTTGAAGAGGAAGGGGAGGAAGGCCCTTCCATACAAGCTATGAAACAAGGAGAACGCCTCAGAAACTGGTCAATTAGAACCACCAGGGCCCGAAAAGCTTTAGGGTAGCAAGGCTAAACAAAAGCACCATGCATCTCATTTTTTTACTAGCTGATTTTCTTTCCGCATTGTCTTTAATTTTGAAAAGAGCTCCGACGTTCCAAACAATTATGAATTTAATCTAAGCATTTCAGTTTATCATATATCTCGCTTTTATTATTTTCTCTATCATTTACTCTATTTATATAACATTACTATTACTTACTTTGACGATGAATCAACGATTGTGACTTGCAACGAAACAACGCAACAAATGGATATAGACTCAGAAGAGTTCATCAGAGAGGTTGATAATTTTGAGAATAGGCCTAAGTCTAACTTGGATGAAACTGAGGTCGTTAATTTGGGAGATACAGAAAATGCCGAAGAACCGCGCATCAATGTTTACCTGTCACCATCAGAAAAGGAAGAATACATGGTGTTTTAAGGGAATATGAGGACATATTTGCCTGGTCGTATGATGACATGACTGGTCTTAGCACGTCCATTATAACTCACAAACTGCCAACAGATCCAACCTGTCCGCCGGTAAAGCAGAAGCTCAGGAAATTCAAACCCGACATGAGTTTGAAAATCAAAGAAGAGTTTACCAAGCAGGTCAAAGCCAAGGTTCTCAGGGTAGTAGAGTATCTAACATGGTTAGTCAACACCATGCCAGTACCAAAGAAGGATGGGAAAGTTAGAATTTGTGCCGACTACCGGGATCTTAATCGGGCCAGTCCCAAAGACGACTTCCCCTTGCCGAACATACACATTCTTATTGATAACTGCGCCAAGTATGAGTTGCAGTCTTTTGTTGATTGTTTCACCGGGTATCATCAGATATGGATGGATGAGGAAGATGCAGAGAAAACGGCTTTCATCACGCCGCGGGGAATGTATTGTTACAAAATGATGCCATTTGGATTGAAGATTGCTGGCGCCACCTATATGAGAGCCATGACTACCATATTTTATGACATGATACACAAGGAGATTGAGGTATATGTGGACGACATCATCATCAAATCCAAGAAGGCCACTGATCATATGGAAGATCTGATAAAGTCCTTCAACAGACTAAGGAGGTACAATCTGAAACTGAATCCCGCCAAGTGTGCATTCGGGGTTCCTGTTGGAAAATTACTGGGTTTCATCGTGAGTCATCGAGGAATTGAATTGGACCCATCAAAGGTCAAAGCCATTCAAGAATTGCCACTGCCAAAGAACAAGAAGGATGTGATGAGTTTCCTGGGGAGACTCAACTATATCAACCGATTCATAGCTTAGTCCACTATCATTTGTGAACCCATCTTTAAAATGTTGAAGAAATATGCTGCTACCAAGTGGACTGATGATTGTCAGAAAGCCTTTGACAGAATCAAGGAATACCTGTCAACGCTGCCAGTCTTGGATCCGCCTGAGCCCAGAAGACCCCTATTGCTTTACCTTGCGGTATTGGATGGAGCATTCGATTGTGTTCTGGGACAACATGATGAAACGGGGAGAAAGGAGCAAGGCATCTACTATCTCAGTAAGAAGTTCACCCCGTACAAGGTCCGGTATTCTCTATTAAAGCGCACCTGTTGTGCTCTGACTTGGGTAGCTCAGAAATTAAGGCATTATTTCTGTGCCTACACTACTTATCTCATATCAATGATGGACCCGCTGAAGTATATCTTCCAGAAGCCCATGCCCACTGGCAAGCCCGCCAAGTGGAAAATCCTACTAAGTGAATTTGACATTGTTTACGTGACTCAGAAGGAAATCAAAGGTCAAGCCTTAGCAGATCACCTTGCCGAGAATCCTGTTGGCAGAGAATACGAACCTCTGAAAATATATTTTCCTGATGAAGAGGTGTCCTTCGTAGGAGAAGATATTGCAGAATCTTATGATGGTTGGAGGTTGTTTTTCGACGGAGCTGCAAATTTCAAAGGAGTTGGCATAGGAGCAGTCCTAGTATTAGAAACCGGCCAGCATTACTCGGTATCTGCCAAGCTTAGGTTCCCTTACACAAATAATATGGCCAAATATGAAACCTGCATTTTGGGGCTCAAGATGGCAATTGACATGAACATTCAAGAGTTGCTAGTGATCGGGGATTCAAACTTCCTCATACATCAGGTTCGAGAGGAGTGGGCAACCAAGAACTCTAAGATACTCCCATACTTGCATCACATATGGGAGTTAAGGAAAAGATTCACAAAGATAGAATTTCAGCACGTCCCCAGGATCCAGAACGAGTTCGCTGACGCACTAGCTACTTTATCATCCATGATCCAGCATCCAGACACGAATTTCATTGATCCCATCCCAATAAAGATTTATGATTAGCTAGCTTATTGTGCTCACGTTGAGGAAGAAGCAAACGGAAAACCATGGTTCCATGACATCAAGGAGTACTTGACAATAGGAGAATATCCAGAACTTGCCAACGCCACTCAGAAGCGCACACTTCAGAGATTATCCAAGAACTTCCTTCACAGCGGGGGAATCCTATACAGGAGGACTCCCGACCTGGGTCTACTAAGGTGTGTCGAATAAAAAAAAGCATCTAGACTATTGGACGAAGTTCTCACAGGGACCTGCGAGCCGCACATGAATGGTTTTCTCTTAGCAAAGAAGATACTACGAGCAGGGTATTTTTGGATGACTATGGAAACAGACCGTATCCAGTATGTTCGCAAATGCCATCGCTGTCAGATACATGCAGACATGATAAATGTGCCTCCAAACGAGCTTACTGCAACAAGCTCACCATGGGCATTCGCCGCCTGGGGAATGTATGTTATTGGACCTGTCGAGCCTGCTGCAGAAAAAACGAGCACAGGTTCATTCTAGTGCAGTGGATTATTTTACCAAATGGGTTAAAGCAGCGTCATACAGGGCAGTGACTAAGAAAGTTGTGGCAAATTTCGTCCGTGACAGTATTGTTTGTCGATTCGGGATTCCGAAATCAATCATCACTTATAATGGTTCCAATCTCAACAGCGACTTGATGAAAGCCATGTGCGAGTCATTCAAGATCAAACACAAGAATTCTACAGCCTACAGGCCTCAGATGAATGGAGCTATGGAGGCAGCCAACAAGAATATCAAAAAGATACTAAGGAAGATGATCGAAAGTCACAAATAATGGCATGAGAAATTATCATTCGCCTTACTGGGATACCGCACCACAGTCCGCACATCAACTGGGGCAACTCCCGACATGCTGGTTTATGGTACAGAGGTAGTCATCCCCGCCGAGGTAGAAATTCCCTCCTTGAGGATCATACAAGAAGCAGAGTTGGATGAGGCGGAATGAGTAAAAGGTCGCTACGAGCAGTTAGCCCTTATAGATGGGAAAAGGATGAATGCAGTTTGCCATGGTCGGTTGTATCAGAACAGAATGTCTAGAGCCTTCAACAAAAGAGTTAACCCAAGAAAGTTTACACTGGGGCAGCTGGTGTTGAAAAAAATATTCCCACATCAAGATGAAGCCAAGGGGAAATTCTCTCCCAACTGGCAAGGTCCATACATGGTTCACCGGGTTCTAACTGGAGGAGCCCTCATTCTTGTAGAGATGGACGAAGAAGTCTGGCCGAAGCCAATCAATTTCAGACATAGTAAAACGATACTATGTGTAACCACTTATGATTCCCTTTATGATGTAATTTGAACTACGACTGACCTGATTCCTGTTTAAGAGGGGATACGTAGGCGGCCCTATGGTTTCGGTCACAATTTAATAAAAATTTCATTTCCCCTGCTATTGGAACTGGGGCAGAATTTTGAGGAGGACCCTCAAAATTTCGAAGTCAGTTTTCAGCCATTCATCCCTAGAAATGCCACCTCAATAAACGGGGGAAAATTTTTAAGGAGGACCCTCAAAATTCTAAAGTTGATTTTTAAACCGTTCAGCGCAGCCGTCAAAAGTGCCAGCCCAGCAAACTGGGGCAGAATTTTGAGGTCCTCAAAATTCCGGAGCGAGAGAGGTTGCAATGTCTTGAACCACGTCGCAGTTGTTGGTTAATCTAAAGAAAACCATTTTCTACTTACGTTATATTTACTAAATCATGCATAAATATTTTTCGAATTGCTGTTGTTTGTTGATGCTACCCCAATGATACGCAATGCCAGAAGCCAGCGGAAAACGAACTAACCTTTCCCTTCTTACGAAACTCACGATTTTTCTTTGGATGCAGGCACTCGACTTACAATATCACTAAGTATATTTATGTATGCATACTTCCCCAAGAATTCAACTTCTAAGAATCATCACTTATTCATAATCGCTATCCGTACACAACCTCCCTAGCAGTCACGATATCGTAATCAGCTATTTGCTAAGAGATCTCACTACTATCCGTCCTATTACATTCTTGCATTGCATGAGGCTACCTTTCTGCCTTTCGAGACTAAGCACTGTCTCCATCTGCATTATCTGCATAAGGGTACCTTTCTGCCTTTCGAGACTAAGCACCGTATCCATCCTGCATTTTCTTGCATTGAATAAGGCTACCTTTCTGCCTTTCGAGACTAAGCACTGTCTCCACCTGCATTTTCCTACATTGCATAAGGCTATCTTTCTACTTTTCGATACTAAGCACTGTCTCCATCTGCATTATCTGCATAAGGCCACCTTTCTGCCTTCCGAGACTAAGCACCATCTCCATCCTGCATTTTCTTGCATTGCACAAGGCTACCTTTCTGCCTTTTGAGACTAAGCACTGTCTCTATCCTGCATTTTCTTGCATTGCATAAGGCTACCTTTCTACCTTTTGAGACTAAGAACTGTCTCCATCTTTTTTAGCTTCTAGGGTCTATTTCTTAGTTCAAGATCCCTCTTACTAACTGGAATCAATTTTCTTGCATTGCATAAGGCTACCTTTCTGCCTTTCGAGGTTAAGTTCTACCTCCATCTGCATGGCTGAAATATCTCCTCCTCTATTTGCATCGGCTGAAATACCGCCAGCTTCATCTAAATCTTACATGGCTGAAACATCGCCAATTATTGTTTAAATCCTTATTAGCTGAAATATCGCCATTTATAATTATCCTTCCTTACCAGCTGAAACATCGCCGCTTTATTTAAATTTTTGTCGGCTGAAATATCGCCATTTACACATTTTTACATCAGCTGAAACATCGCTAATTTTTGCTTAAATCCCTCGTACCAGCTGAAAAATCACCATTTATACTTATCCTTCTTATTGACTGAAATATTGCCAACTTTATTTAATTCTCGGTATCGGTTGAAATATCGCCATTTATGTTTTTTCTACATCGACTAAAACATTGCTGCTTTATTTAAATTTTTGTTGGCTAAACTATCACCATTTATACATTTTTCACATCGGCTGAAACATCGCCAGCTTTATTTAAATTCCTATTGGTTGAAATAGCGCCATTCAGATTTATCCTTCACATCAGTTGAAAATACTGCCAAATCTTGCATTTCATCGGCTGAAATACCTCCAAATCTTGCATTTCATGGGCCGAAACACCGCCAAACCATCCAAAGGCGTCATTATTCGGAGGCATCATCTTCATAGCCCACGAACACCATGCCATGGCCCGAGGACCCCACTTTATATCCTGCACATCATTATTCAAAGGCATTATGGTTCGGAGGCACCATTATCATAGCCTGCGAATCCTTGTTTTGCGCTTCATGGCCTAGGACATCATGGTCTGAGAACGTTACCTAACTGTCCGAAGACAACATTCATGGTCTAACGGGAACTTGCATCACATTTAAGTTTATGCATAATATACGCCCATATTTCTCACTTGTAGGTACACCGGATAGCAACAGCCATCTCAGCAGAAGCGATCCCGCTTTGGTTCCCGCAGTCGATCAGACTTCAAATACCTCTTACCACCTAATGCTTCGTGTCCGTCTCTTTCGAATCTCCATCGGCATGTTTCGTCAATGGTTCCTAAACTACATACAGCCTGATTCCTGTAAAACTAGGATATGTAGGCGGCTCAGAAACAAGAGCTCGGTCAAATTCTTTCCAAATAGCCGCTTCCGGTCAAAGTTGGCCATCATATCTTTACCCGACAACTCTTTCATCCTTCCCGGGTAAAGAGGGGCAGCTGTTGATACCCAATTTTCCCCCAGGTAATTTTATATCCAAAATACTTCCAAAATAGTATATATGTGCATATATAAGCACACCCAAGAGTTTTGGCATTTTTAATAATTTTTAAAACCAAATAATTATTTACAAAATTATCATTTTTGGTGAATAATTCATTTTATTCTCACATTTGAACCAAAATATAATTAAAGTAATTTTTGCATATTTTCACAAATTTATTTGGTATTTTTAAAGCTAAATTGCATATAATTGCAGTTATAGCCAATTTTTTGGTTAATAGAATTTTATAATTACAAAATTAGTTCTAGTATTTTTAAGTTAATATTTATGTAATATTTGTTTACTCAGTATTTTTAATTTATTTTTAAACCATTATTACCTTTTTATAAAATAAAAGGGAAAAATTGGCTATTTAATATCTAGCCTCAATTTCATTTCAATTACAGTCCAATTTGCACCCCAATTCAACCCAATCCTAACCCCCAAATCAATTTAAACCTGATTACCTGATCCACTCGCCCAAACCCGCCCATTTTCTTTTTAAAATATGAGCCGTTGATCATTTTTGTTCAACGACCCAGATCTCTTCTTTCCTTTTTAATTCCAAACGACCCCTAAACCCTACCCCATTCTTTCAGAAGCGCCGCCTCTAACTCCTCTCTTCTCACAAACGCTCTCGAGCTCTCTCGAAACCCTAATCGCTCTCTGCCACCTCCAACCCCAAATCCACCGGAATCCATGGCTGTTCTAACCATGGACGACCTATTCCCACCCCTTACTGCTTTCACATTCTTGATACCTGAAGGTTCGAGGCCAGATTTTAGGGGTCTTCGCCCAGACCTTCATCGATTTGAGGTTCTCAGCCATCTCCGACCTTGCTACGGCGTGTCTTAGCCTCCTAAGCCTGGTTCCGACCTTATCAACTCCAAATTTGATCTTGTTTCTTCCAAGCCTTTCTCGTTTCTAGGGTTCTCAGAAACCCTAGCCTATTCGAGGTTCTTTTTCGTTTATTTATTTAGATCTGTGCTTGATCTATGCTATATGTGATGTTTTAAACATTTTCCCCAAATTTCCTTTTTAAAATCTTTTGATTTCAAACTAGGGTTTCTGAGTCTGTTTGTTAAATATTTTGTTTGATTCATTTGTTTATCATCTCTAAGTTTGATTGGTGTTGAAAACCTAATTTTTGGAGATTTGTTTGAGTTTCTGAGTCTATCTGTTTGATTTACTTCGTTTGCACCGGATTAATGTTGAAAACCCTAATTTTGGAGTTTATTTGAGATTCTGAGACTGTTTATTTGTTTCACTTGTTTATTGCCTCTAAACTCTACTGATTTCGAAAACCCTAGTTCCTTGGGGTCTATTCGAGTTCCTGAGTTTGTTTGTGCAACTTGTCTGTTTGAAATTGCTCAATCTGCTTCCTTTAAACTTCATTATCTCTTTTCCTTATGTGATTCAGCTTTGTTCTGAGTTCTTGCTATCTGTCAAACTCGACTATGTTTTCAGAAAGGTTTTCACCTAACTTTTACATGCTTCATATCTTTTCTCTATTACTAAGCCAATGAAATTTGACCTACGTGACTATTATGATATTACTCTATGCTACCTCTTCTTGCCATAGCTTGGCCTCACATGCCTATTACTTGTGCACCTTATTTATATACTGAGTCACTTCTGTGATTGATTTTCAAACTCGTAATTGATTTTCAAAACTTTTCCTTGTGCAATTCTGATTTTTTTCTTTACTCGCCCGTTAAGGGTTAATTGATTCTCCCTCTTTGTTTGGCTTTACCAGATCCTTTCCAAAAATAAGTACACTCCTGTATTTAGACTTTATCCCTTACTATATGGTTTTACTGCTCCTTTTATGGCAACAATCATTCTGCTTACAAATTGATTTTCTTTCCTTATATTAATCTTGTTAGTGTCCGTTGAGCAGTAATCCCTTGATTAAAGGGAAAAACCTATGTTAATTGATTTTGACTGTGATTATTTCCATGTTTGTGTTGAAACCGTATCTGTTACCTTGTTTTCTACTCATTTTCAAAACTATAAATACTTGTACTTCTTCCCTTCCAAACAGGTTCGAACCTGAACAAGTCATTACTTCTTCTCTCAAATACACTTAGATTTTCTTAAAAATATTCGAGTTCTCAGAATTCATAAGATTAAAATTCTCTTCTCTGAATGTGGTTTGGCTTAAACAATCCTGCTTTTCTTTGCTTGCTTCTTCTGCAATTGGTATGTTATCTTTGTTTAATTTCTGCCACTGGTCTATGTGTTTATTCTTCTGTTCATTCTTTGTTTGGCTTCCATAATGTAATTCTTAGCAAGTTGGTTTGTGTGACGACCCGACCCGTCGTCACGTGAGTTACCGCCCCGTTTCTCCCTTATTGTGTTGCTTCATGTTTTCATATCAGTGTTAGATTTGATCGGGTGTAATTGAATTGGTTTTGGTTGAAAATAAGGCACATAGCCTCGTAGAAGGAAGCTTGTTTTAGAAAGTCAATCGGAAGTTGACTATGGGGTTAGAAGGATCGGATGTGAATTCCGGTGATTCGGATAGCTTCGGGGGATGATTTATGACTTGGGAGAGTGATCGGAATCGAATTTGGAGGCCTGGTGTAGAAATAGGCTTGAATTGGCGAAGTTGGAATTTTGGCGAAATCCGGTTGATAGGTGAGATTTTGATCCG
>MU750623.1:8462-18938 GCA_026770625.1 Nicotiana glauca | reverse complement strand
TTTACTTCTATTGTTTACAACTGCTTGTTCGTTAATTCTTAGTTTATTATTCTTGTTTAGCTATAGAAATATAAAAACACCGCTAACTATTATTAATAAATATTGAAAAAGTTGATTATTGAGAATTTAGTGATCTAACAACAATAGTTGATACGTTAATTCCCTGTGGGATTTGACTCTAGGCATACCCAGATTATATTTGCAATGCCCGCTTAGTCTTTTAATAGACACAGTTGAGCGTGATCAAATTTTGGCGCCGTTGCCGAGGAATTAACGGTGTTATCAATAACAATTGAAAGAAGTACAAAATTCTTAGTGGAGTCAGTTTTCTCTATACTCAATTTTACATTGAACTTTTAACGTTTGTTGACTTGGTTGCACAGGTGCATGCCTAGAAACTCATCGAGATCTGGTGAAGTATTAGAAGAATTATCGGATCCCGAGAAAGTTTTCAGGGCTCTGAATCGGGCCAACCGACAAAATAACCAACAACCAACAACCACACAATTCGAAACAATCATGGGTGATAACCAGAGAAATCCACCAGCACCAATGGCGCCAGTGCCAGAGGCTGCTCTCTATGACTGGTCACAACCCACAGCTGAGAATCTATCCACAACGATAGTAGTTCCCCAGATACAGGCTGAGTCATTCCAGATCACCAATAACATGCTTCGCTTGTTGCAGAATAAGAGACTATTTTCGGGGTCACAAGTTGAAGATCCTCAGCAGCATTTGAAGAATTTCTTATCTATCTGCAAAACCCAAAGGCAACCCAATGTAACTCAGGAAGCAATCAAACTGTTATTGTTTCCATTCTCAGTGACAGGAGCTGCCCAGACTTGGCTGAATTCACTTCCCTTAAATTCTATAGCAATGTGGGATGAACTAGTCAAGCAATTCCAGAACAAGTTCCATCCACCCAACAAGACTGCTCAACAAATTGATGAGATTTTGAGTTTTAAACAGAGACCGATGGAGACTTTGCATGAAACATGGGAGCGTTTTAAAGGGATGTTGGTCATATGTCCACCCCATGGTGTTCCAGATCTAATGTTGGGGCAACGATTCTACATAGGATTGTCATATAGCGTAAAGAACATTGTTGTTGCTTCAGCTGGTGGGGTATTCTTGAGCAAAACATGGAGAGAGGGACAGAGTCTGCTTGACAAGATGGCACAGAATTCGGGCTGGGTAACCAGAGGTGCACCCATCACTCCAGTAGTGCACTCAGTGCCTTTAGATCCATCCAATTCTATGGCAGAAAACATGGCCACCTTATTGACACATATGAGCATACTCACCAAGAAGGTGGAAGAGTCAGGGCAAAAATAGCAGGTACATATTGTTGACACTACCAATGGGGGTTTGTGTGCATCTTGAATTAGTCAGCCAGTTGGTAATCAGTGGAATGCAGAACACGATCATCATCACTACCCGAAAGACATGAACTATGTGTCTAATTATGGCGGCCAGAGACAGGGTGGTTAGAAATTGGGTTCAACAAAATCAGCAATACAGGCCCCCACAGCCACAGTTCAACACAGGGAACATGGGAGGTATGAGACCCCCCCCCCCCAACAATATGGCACCTTACCCACGACTATAGGGATACAACAATCAGAATCAGCAGCAAGGGTATCACCCACCTCAGCAGCAACATGGTGGAAGACAGGAAGATGGGTTTACTAGACTTGAAGCAATGATGCAGCAGGTTATTAGCTCTAATGCTAAAATTAATGAAATAGTCGATGCCCATGATGCAACAATCAAAAATATCGAAGTACAGGTGGGCCAGATTTCAATGTCCCTGAACAATCGTCCTCAAGGGACACTACCTGCAGACACTCAGATAAATCCAAAAGATCAGGGATCGAAGCAGCTGATGGCAGTGAGTCTACGTAATGGCAGAGATCTGGATGAAGAGCAAGAAAGGGCTAGAGAAGCTAGACAGGCTGAGACACTCATACCGGTGCCCATCGAGCTGGATGAATCAACAAAACTGACAGAGGTAACAGTCCAGCCTGCTTAAAAAGAAAATTGCATTCAGAATGAGACCGGGAAAGAAGCTAAAAAAGTCCAAAAGTTAGTAGTTGAGGTAGCAGCTGATAAAGATCAGTCCCAAGTGATTGGAAAAAAGATACCCCCTGCACCTTTTCCCCAGAGGTTGGCTAAGTACAAAAAGGAGGAGCAATACAAGAAGTTCTTTGACATGCTGAAGCAAATCCAGGTAAATATACCATTGATTGGCGCTTTGAAGGAGATGCCTGGGTATGCAAAGATGATGAAGGACTTAATGTCCCGAAAGTTTGATTTTCAAGACTTAGCCACAGTTACACTTACTCAGACCTGTAGTGCAGTGGTAACTAGACCAATTGCGAAAAAGCTATCTGATCCAGGGAGTTTTACAATTCCATGCACTATTGGAAATTTTACTTTTGCTAAGGCACTGTGTGATCTAGGGGCCAGCATCAATCTTATGCCCCTAGCAATCTATAAGAGGTTGGGCATTGGAAGAGCTAAACCCACTTCTATGTTGTTGCAGCTGGCAGACAGGACGATGAAATGACCCTATGGAATCCTAGACGATGTGCTGATTCAGGTAGGGAAATTTTTCTTCCCTGCAGATTTTATGATCCTAGATTGTAAGGTGGATGAAGAGATTCCCATCATTTTGGGAAGACTGTTCCTGGCCACGGGAAGAGCTCTAATTGATTGTGAGACAGGGGAACTTAAGATGAGGCTGAACAATGAAGAAATAACATTCAATGTGCAGAAATCTATGAGGCGACCAAGTGAGTTCGCCAATTGCTCTCTTATTGATGCTGTGGATGTAATTGTAGACACTGACGATGAAAGGCTGACTATTGAGGACCCTCTTGCTGCATGTCTAATGGATTTGGATGAGGCAAATGGAGAGGATCTGACGGAATGGGTGTTGGCATTAGAGGCTAGAGGGTTTCTGGTATAGGACCCTAGAGTTTGAGCCATTGCACTTAGAAAATCCAGAAACTCCTCCAGCCAAGCCATCCATCGAAGAACCACCAAAGCTGGAATTGAAACCATTGCCCGCCCATCTCAGATATGAATTTCTTGGACTTAACTCCACATTACCTATTATTATCTCATCTAGTTTGTTAGATGTGCAGGCTCAACAACTATTGCAAGTACTTAAGGAATGCAAGACTGCCATTGGGTGGACCATGGTAGACATAAAGGGGATCAGCCCCGCCTACTGTATGCATAAAATTCTACTGGAAAAGGGACACAAACCTTCTAGGGAACACCAAAGAAGGCTGAACCCCAATATGAAGGAAGCGATGAAGAAAGAAGTAATCAAGTGGTTAGATACGGGAATCATTTTTTCAATCTCTGACAGCATCTTGGTTAGCCCAGTTCAATGTGTTCCTAAAAAGGGTGACATGACGGTATTCAAGAATGGTAATAATGAATTGATCTCTACGAGAACCGTCACGGGCTGGATAATTTGCATGGACTATCGGAAGTTAAATCTAGCCACACGGAAAGAACACTTCCCACTTCCCTTCATTGATCAGATGTTAGACAGATTGACAGGGAGGTCACATTTTTGTTTTCTGGATGGGTACTCCGGGTACAACCAAATTTCCATTGCTACGAAGAATAGAGAGAAGACCTATTTCACTTTTGCATATGGCATTTATGTCTTTCGGAGGATGCCCTTTGGCCTATGCAACGCACCCGCCACATTCCAACAGTGCATGATGGCCATATTCATTGACATGGTAGAGGATATAATGGAGGTGTTCATGGATGACTTCTCAGTGGTGGGGAACTCATTTTATGAGTGCCTGATAAACCTAACTCGTGTGTTGAAATGGTGTATCGAGACGAATCTGGTTCTGAATTGGGAAAAGTGCCATTTTATGGTACAAGAAGACATAGTCTTGGGACACCGGGTGTCAACCAAAGGAAATGAGGTGGATCGTGCTAAGGTAGATGTGATAGCAAAGCTACCCCCTCCATATTCAGTAAAAGCAATCAAAAGCTTCCTCGGGCATGCCGGTTTCTATCGGCGATTCATAAAAGACTTCTCAAAGATCACCAACCCTCTCTGTAAGTTGTTAAAAAAAGATCACCCTTTCTTGTTTTCTGATGATTGCAGGGTAGCATTCGAGGAGCTGAAAAAGAGGCTGGTCACAACACCTATCATAGTTGCCCCCGACTAGGAGCAACCGTTCGAACTCATGTGTGACGCTCGTGACTACGCAGTGGGGGATGTGCTGGGCCAACGAAAGGACAAGTTGATGCATCCAATATACTATGCTAGTAGAACGCTGAGTGGAGCCCAGCTGAATTACACTGTGACTGAGAAGGAGATGTTGGTCGTGGTGTTTGCCTTCGACAAGTTCCGTTCATATCTGATTGGTTCCAAGGGAATTGTATATACTGACCATGCAGCTCTCAGGTACTTAATTGAAAAGAAGGAGTCTAAGCCGCGCCTGATTCATTGGGTGCTACTATTACAAGAATTCGACCTTGAAATTCGTGACCGTAAAGGCATAGAAAATCAAGTCGCTGATCATCTATCACGACTGAAAAAGCAATCGAGGTTGAAGAGATCCTGGAAACTTTTCCAGTCGAGCAACTGCTCGCTACTAATCTTGAGGAAGCGCCATGGTATGCAGATTTTGCTAATTACCTGGCCATTGGTATAGTTCCTCATGACCTCTCATCTTCCCAAAGAAAGAAATTTTATTGTGATAGCCGCATGTATTATTGGGATAAGCCTTATTTGTTTAGAATATGTGTTGACAATATGATCCAGAGGTGTATCCTCGAGATAGAACAATCTTCTGTTTTGCAGGCTTGTCACGCATCGGCATTTGGAGGATATTTTGGAGGATTCAGGACAACGGGAAAAGTGCTTGAGGCTGGATTCTTTTGGCCAACAGTGTTTAGAGACGCATACCTATGGGTAAAGAGCTGTAGTGAATGTCAGAGGACTGGGAACATTTCCCGTCTCCACGAGATGCCCATGAACTCGATTCAAGAGGTGGAAGTGTTTGATGTCTGGGGGATTGACTTCATGGGTCCTTTCGTTTGCTCCTTTGGAAATAAATACATACTAGTTGCTGTGGACTACGTGTCCAAGTGGGTAGAAGCTACTGCGTTACCCACTAATGATGCAAGAGTAGTGGTGGGATTCCTGAAGAAGAACATATTCACTCGATTTGGAACACCACAAGCTATTATCAGCGACGGAGGCACTCACTTCTGCAATAAAGCCTTTGAAAAGTTGCTGGCTAAGTATGACGTGCGCCACAAGGTGGACACTCCGTATCACCTGCAAACTAGCGGACAGGTGGAAGTGTCCAATAGAGAATCAAGAGTGTGTTGACTAAGACAGTGAACGCCACAAGAACTGATTGGGAGAGGAAGCTAGATGACGCACTCTGGGCCTACAAGACTGCATTTAAAACACCAATTGGTATGTCACCATATAAGTTGGTGTTTGGAAAGGCATGTCACCTGCCAGTTGAACTTGAGTATAAAGCGTGGTGGGCATTGAAGCAGTTGAACTTAGATCTTGAAGCTGCAGGAACAACTAGAATTACTGAGTTGCATGAGCTTGACGAGTTCAGACATCTTGCTTTTGAGAGCACAAGATTTTACAAGGAAAGAATGAAGAGGTTACACAACCAGAACATCGTTGAGTGACATTTCAAACCTGGGGACATGGTATTGCTCTATAATTCACGGTTGAGATTATTTTCGGGTAAGTTGAAATCCCGATGGTCTGGGCCATTCAGAGTGGTGCAAATGTTTGCAAATGGAGCAGTTGAGATTGAATCAAAAGATAGGACGAACAAATTCTCAGTCAATGGAAAAAGGTTGAAACATTATCTTGGATCAGATGAAGAAAAAGGGGATACAGTGGTTACCAGTTTCAAAGAACCCCAGTACGTGAACTAGGAGTAGGAACTCAACTACTTGTGTCGTGCCGCAACGTTAAATAAGGCGCTGCGTGGGAGGAAACCCACGAATTTGTTGTAAGTATAAAGTATAACTGTAAAAAAAAAATACCAGAAAAACACCTTGACCGCGGTCCCGGCATAACCGTGGTTGGACCGCGGTCAAACAAGCCCTCTAAACTTTTTCTACTGCGGTCCAAGCGTGACCGCGGTAGGACCACGGTCAAACGTGCTCTCTGAACCTGGTCTACCGCGGTCCTATCGTGATCGCGGTAGGACCGCGGTAGCCCAGCGACGGGCCCAGTCAGGTAAGTTTTCTAAATTTTTCATTTTTTAATTTTTTTTATTTTGATCCCCCCTCCTTAATTAACATTAACCCGCCCCTCATTTCCATTCCAACCACACGACCAAAACCCTTTATCTTTCTATTTTCTCCACAATTTCCTCCTTCATCTTCTTCCTCACAAAACCCTAGCCCCCATTCTTCCCCAAATTTCTCCTTCTTCCACTCTCTCATCTCATCTACAAGGTAAGCTTTCTTCTCTTCTCTTCTCTTTTCTTCAACTAGTTAGTGTAAATCAGTTTTCCTAACCCTAGATTGTGTTGTAATGTATAAATTGTATCTTTGTCTTTGTTTTCTTTTTTTATTTGATTATTTTAGTCATGGTTGATGCTTAGATGTTGGGTCTCATGGTGATTAACTTGTGGGGAGGGATTTGTAGTGTTTTTGGAGACCTAACAATAATTTTTAGGGCAAGGTTAGGTGGTTGGGCCTATATGGCCGAAAATTTGGGATGTGTTGTAAATTTTGGAGCACTTTGTGCTCATTGTAATTGGTTGTGGTGGTGGTGGTGGTGGTTGACATATTTCACTGCTGAAGGGTGTGTGGGGTATTATGGGAGAATTTGACATGTTGATGGGGGTGTGGAGTAATAGTAGTAAGGGTTGGCCAATTGGGGCCACTTAGCAATTGGGTGTTTTGACATTGTTGGCCAATGATAACTGTTTAGTGCCAGCGAGTGGCGAAGTCTAAGTAGCCATTCGCATGGCCCAGTTTAGGATGCATTTGATAGTTTCCCTGTCTTGTTGCAGGTACTATGGCACGAAAAAGGCAAAGAGGCTCGGCTAGTTCTTCCCAGGGGCCTACATATGATGACACTAGGTTCCAGTCTCCGGGGGCGGAGGACGCATTTCATGCGAAAGATACAAAAACCTTCGTCCCAGAGATTGCTGTGGATAGGGCTGCCCTCCGCATGGAAAGCCCAGACATGTATGAAGAGATACGACGAAGGGAGATGGAATTTTTGTTTGATGAGCCCGAAACAACGAATCCTATTCTAGTCCGGGAATTCTATGCCAACTACCTGGAACATGTTAGCCGGGAGGTAATTGTGCGTGGCAAGGTGGTGGATGCCTCCATTCATAAGATTCGACAGGTTTTGTGGCTGCCCCAATTCAGAGGTGATGTTGATCATTACCACGACGCTCATGGGGTCACTTGGGAGACCTTGATTGAAGCAATCTGCGCGAATGGCCAACCAACTTGGATACAGGAAAACATCACCCTCCACTCCAAGTCCTTCACTCACGAGGCCAAGTGCCGGTTTAATATCATTTGCAGCCGCTTCCTGCCCACGAGCAACTCAACCGATGTCAACCACCTACGGACTCTACTGGTATGGTGCTTTGTCACCAAGCGTGACTTTTATGCGGCACGACTTATTGGTGATGAAATGATCCTCGCTGCAGTCTAAGGGATTTTATTTCCCCTCATTGGTGAGTAGATTGTGTCTGCTTAAGGGCGTTTCCACTTATCCTACTGATGGCACATTTCCCGCCAAGATACCATTCCGGACTTCTAGGATCTCAGTGGGCAGAGATGCGCCCACGACCATAGATATCGATGATGAGGACGAAGCCCAAGCACCAATGGCACCCTCTAGGAGGTCCTATGACGGAGCAGGACCCTCTCGGCATCCCTAAGTGGGGCAGGACTCTCTCGATCACAGTCCACCCGGCCTATGCTACGTTCTGTAGGGGAGGAGCTCGAGGACCTTCGAACCTCGGTGGATGGCCTGCATGTGCAGATGGATGCTATGTCTCAGCGGCAGGCCCGGTCTGAGAACCGCTTCATGGCGTGGTTTCGTGCTTTGGGTAGAGCTTGCCATGTAGACCCCAGCACGATCTCCGACTTTGATTGATACTCAGGGAAGTCTTCTTACCCTACTGCTCTTTATTTATGTTATGACATGGGGACATGCCATTATTTAAGTGTGGGGTGGGAGATTTGTTGGAGACTTGTTGTTGTGTTGTCTTGTAGTGTACATATATATATTGAGCATGTTGTAATTCTATAGCTGTATTGTTGTATCATCTTATACATAACTGACTTGGCCCAACGACAAACACTTGTCAACGGGTCTCTTGAGGGTTAAAGTCGGTTGTTAAGAACATAAGGGGGTAAAGGACCCTTCCTGAGGACGGACCACTTGGACAGTACTCTTGAGGAAAGTAGTCCACGTAGAAATTTTTTTTATTTATTTTTAATTTTATTTTCTTTTCTCTTTTTTTATGTAGTGTAGTAATTCCCCCTTGGTTTTTCTTTTGACCACGGTTCTTTTCGAAGGGCTTTTTCTTGAACCGGGTTAGGTAGAATTTTTTTAGGACTCTAAAGACTCTCTTAGATTAGGATGGGTAAGGGCAGGAATCCACCCTTTTTGATGTATACACCTGCTAACAATTAAACAAACTTGAGAGTGCGACGTCTAGGCTCATGTGTAGACTCATAATTTGTTCCTTAATTGTGTACACCGTGTCTTGCTTGAATGCTCATATGAGTGTGTGACGAACTAATTCGGAATGAGTTATGTGCCAAGTATGTGTGAGAATTACCTATATTCTGTGTACATGTGATACTTAGAACTTGCCCTGTGTGTTTGCAAAGCGAAATAGTAGTTTTGTTCAGTCTTGGAAGTGATATAGGCAATTCTTGTGGAGCCATATATACATATTTACCCACCTAATTATTATGTATCGTAGTTAACCCCTTCGAGCCTGTAATCCTGTTTCTTTGGCAACCACATCACAAGACTTACCCATTTGTTTGAATTAACCATCTATTTGAACCTTTTCACCTCTCATGAGCACTTGAATGTTATGAACTTTGTAAAAGTTAAAGTGTGGGGTGGTTAGTTTGGCTTTTGAGTGGAACTAATTGAATAAGGAGAATGGTGCATTGTTTTGAAAAAGGAAGAGCCACTTGAATTGAAAAAAAATAAAAAATAAAAGAAGATCCTTGATAAGTGGTGGCTCTTGATGTAAGTGTGCTTAAAGAAGAATGGGGTAATTTACGTTGATGTGAAGGTGGAATTTTTGTTTGACATAAGTATGGTGTTTAAATGTTAAAATGTATGTATTAAAGTGCTTAGGGAGGTGTAGTCACTATTATATTAAAATGTATCCTACCCGTCACATAGCCTACATTACAACCAATTAAAGTCCTAATTGATCCAAGATTGAATGAGCTCGATTAGTGGAGTAGTACACTACGGGCAAGCTTATGGTGTATCTGTGTGGCATATGAATGTTCTTTGCTGAGAGTGAGTGAATTCTTTCTATCTAAAGTTCTTCGTGCTTGATTCTATATGTGTGGAACTTCTCTCAATTTATTGATGTGAAGGCATAAAAATCAGGAAGAAATAGCAAGTTTTCACCTCTGTTAGAGTAACTGGAGTGAGCATGTGTGTAGCATGGCATTAAAGTCTGCATCTGAGGTGTGACAGTTGTACTACATAGGTTATTCTTTCATAATGGCAGGCGTGGCATAAAAATTGGGTAATTCATTGAGCGATTAGGCATAGAAGTGTGGTTTAACTTGCTCGAGGACGAGCAAAGCTTTAAGTGTGGGGTGTTGATAATTGGTAAATTGAACTATGATTAAGCCTCAAAATAACCACTTTCTTGTAGAGTTTTTATTGTAAAAGTGATAGCAAAATGCTCTTATTAGTACTTTTCATATTTTTCAGGTTAAATATAGTAGAAGAAGGCTATGGAGTGATTTTGTATCATTTATGGAAGAAAAAGAAGACAATCGCATCAAAGTCTCCAAATGAACCATGTGAAATACACAAACAAGGCCTGGAGGTGAACTGCCGCGGTCCCAGCATGGGCGCGGTCCGCGGCAGGCGACGAGAAATTAAGGGACTGAAGTGCAAATTCCGAAATTCTTAGCCCAAAACCCTATTTTAATACTAGGACTCGCCCACGGGAGGCATGTAATATTATTAGAGAGTACTTTGGCAAGAAAAACAAGTGTAAGAGATCACCCAAAACATCATTGTTTCTATTCTTCTTTATTTTCTTGCAATTTATGATTATGAATCTTTTAGTATTTGATTTTCCCATTATCATGAGTAGCTAAAAACCTTAATCTAAGGTTTTGGTGGAACCCATTTTGGATGAACTTATTGTGATGTTAATATAGTTTTGATTGGTTGTTAATCTCTATTTGTTCAACTACGTT
>MU750619.1:13438-39589 GCA_026770625.1 Nicotiana glauca | reverse complement strand
TTTGATAATTATGATTTAAGCGGCTAATGGAAATGAAATGGAATTGATAATAGAATACTTACTAAGTATTTTTAAGGAAGTCCATCCCTTATTTAATTATCAGTTGGGTTGGGTAGTATGCATGCAACCTGCCAGGCTTGCTCACTCGGGTTTACTCGGTTGAGCGCCGGTCGCGCTCCTCGGATTTTGGGGCGTGACAAACTTGGTATTAGAGCCTAAGGTTTTAAAAGTGTCCTAGGATGTCTCGGAGCCGTGTCTTGTAGAGTCCTTCTTATCGGTGTGTTGTCGACCACATCTATAAGTTGGAGGCTATTCGGACATTTAGGAATTTCTCCGTTCTTTGATACTCCAATTGTGCATTAGAGCTCAAGTTAGGAAGATAACTTTCTCTCTAAGTTTTATTCTCAAGATTGGTAATCGTAATGCCATAATCCGCGAATTTGAGGTATGTAAGGAGGGATTGATCCCACCATTGAGTCAGAGTGGATGGCCCAAGGACTTGTTAGGAGAATGTATTGAGATGTGGATGGATTGGTAAAACATATCGCTAAGAGGGGAGTGTCCTTGTCCCTATTGATGTCTCTGCACTGTCAGATCATATGTGATATCGGTATGTCACCTATGTACGTTAGAGATGTGGAGCCGAGGGGTATCGATTAAGCTATTTCCTTACCAACCTAACGTCGTTAAGTGAGTCAAATTAGAAATTCTACTAATTGTATATGTACATCCATATTGAGGAGTTCTCATAAACGTGGTCTTAACAAGGTGTTGAATAACAAAACATTCAGCATATCAACTCTTTGAATGGTACGTATTATTTATAAAGTCTCCCAATCACAATTTTATTATTCACAACCTCATATAGAATCGAGCTCTATAAGTATGTTTATGAATGGAGTTATAACACTATTGATACTTCCCACTCGATTTTCCTAAATTCTCACCAAGGGATTATGTCCGATGAATTTCTTCCAGAATCTTTTTATTTAATTGGACAGAACCTACTCCCTTGAGCCTATATATGTAAAGTTTTCCTATGTGGTGTCAAGTTCCGTGCAAAGTATCCCAACGTTGTGATCTTTCTCGAGTCACTATTTTACTTAGTTGTATATATGGATTAAATGGTTTGAATAGTGAATCTACTCTCTTGCGAATATTATCATGAAAGCTCCTCACTACCTAGTAACATAAGGGTACACCTTAACACCTATCACCAGAGTGCATGTAAATCGAAATGGTCCCCGTGTGCATAAGTCTCTCTGGAAATTTAGATCCTCACGTCCCCGTCATATGAAGATCATGTGTCACCATAACTTTTGTGACCACTTGGGACATCCCGTAGTAAGTGGCTCACCTTGTGCTAGTATTATTATTGCTCGTGGCATGGTCGTATATTGTAATTGGGAGCTAATATAGCGAAAGCGTGTCCAACTTATAACGAATGTTTATCTCCTCCTTATACCTCCATGTCATGTGTTAATCGTGTTCTTTAGTTAGTGAACTCATTATGCTAGTTTTCCCGCACTTGTTCGATAACCATGGTAGAAAATATCCTTCTATAAGTCATTGTAACACTTTCTGTCTCGTAAGGGCCCTTACTAGGCTCTCCGTCAAGACCCAGCACATCTTTGGGGGTTATCATAGCACAACGTGAGTTTCTCATGTTTTTCTGTCTTTCATCAGCATCTGGGTGGTTCCCAAGTTAAAAATCTATGAAGAACTCATTAAGAACATCAACAAACCCTCCATGATTATTCTATACTATCTCATCGGGTTCCCGTGTCACTTCAAGTTCATCAAAGGTTGATAGCATGTCGCAATTGCTGAAATCCAATGATCTCCTTTCGATAATGGATTATCTACACATGTGCTAGTCCAACGATCTGCTCATTAGACTAACTCTCACCTATAGGTTTTGGGATGATCCAAGGAGAAATACACCTAGCAACACATTCATATGTAAAAGCCCTTCTCTCGGTCATGTATTATAACGTCATCCAATATGGCTCGTAACAACTGGTTACATAGAATGAAGTAGAGTTGCTAAATATAATTGGATTGTAGCTTCCTATAATTGCTTTATATTACCACCCTTCCTAGTGGTTACGATCTAAAGGTTACTTCCATAAGGCTCTTTTCCTTCTTTTCAGTTGTCTTGCATCGTGTGTTGTGTACCCGTAATCTTCGATGTGATATTACCTCGATGTATTGAGTAGCTATCCAACGATATGATCTGATTTAATTAACCTTACTTTTATGTACTATATAAGCGCTCTGAGATTGGGTAAATTTCCCCTTTTCTATAGACTTTTAATGTTTTCAACTCTGTTCAAGCTTGTCGATTCCAAGAGATGCTCTTAGTTGTGCTGCCTTACCATCTATTTTTCATCGGATAACTCTCATTGAAAACTCATTTTTTGTTTCATGTCATCAAAATAGAAAGTCTTACAACATCAAGGGTGGAGACATATTCCTTTTGTTAAGAATCAATAATCTATGCTGGTACTCCTTGTATATGCTCTTCTAACGATCATTTACCTGCTTTGCTTGTCCCTGTGACTAGATGACCAAGGTTGCTTATTCCTGATAAATGCATTACGATGGCTCATTTTTTTCAAACTTATCCATGTGGACACTTCGAGGCTTTGTTCTATACCAACCAGTAATGGTTTTAAATACCTTCTCGCCATTGTTATGGATTTTCTAGGACTACGAGGGATTGTCTTATGGGTTTCAAAAGTAATGATTTTCCATAAAGTTCAAGATTCAATTGCGATGAGTTCAAACCAAAGTGTATACCTTTTTCAAAAGTCTTAGATGGGTCGGATTGGTTGGGTTACATGGCTTTCTTCTCACTCGACTTCGAGAATAATTGACTATGGCAGTTTCATGTGGGGATAGGTTTGCTACCCTTGGTATTACACCTTCTTGAGAGGGTAGGAGTGTCATTTGTCTTTCTTCTTGGAGCATCATGTTAACCATTAGCACGCCTCTAACCAGTGCATGATTTCATCCCAACATCTAGATGTCCGAGCTATGTGGTTCTACTTGAGAAAATGACGAGACTAGATGCCCTCAGATTTTTGCACATATCATGAGCATATCGATTTGAAAGACAAGTTTGGTCGTATCTTTAGTCCCCTCGTATGTGATCAATTCTAAGGAAGGGGTTAATCTGAAATATGATAATCTCATAAGCGTTCAACTTTTCTTCATCCTCATTGGCTTGTGGCATAGATTTTGTGTGTCAAGTAATGTTAGGAGTGTAATTCAACTGCATGTATTTGAAACCCGTATCACATTCAAGGCGCCAGAATATTCTCATTCTTGATAACTGGATTTTCCCTACACTCCAGGGAACGACTGGGTCACGTGCTTGAATATTCCTCCTTAATGGTTCCTATTGCCAGTGTATGAGTTACCCCGATGCTTTAATTATATAATAGTTGATGTCGTCACCATGATGGACCGCATCAGCATCATTAGTAGAAATCCTCATATCTCTTAGTATGTAACCTCATGGAATGCTCTGCTCAGTGCCTAAAGGGATTCCTGAATAACTCTAGTACGATCTTGAATTCTGTTGTTCCTCATTGCATGAGATCCATTGAGTGATGTAAGTTCAGATGAGTCAAAGATGAAGCTTCATAGTGTGATCACATATATATTTGATAGGTAATTTTATGGTCGGTTTATGATAGCACATCCTAGGGAAATTGTTGAAGGTCATCAAGGGTTTAGTGTGAGTGTTCGCCTAGAGATTTAGAGTTTGGAGGGTGAGCAGGCTATTCTCTATGTTTTCCCCTGAATATGTATGTGAGCTAGTAATAAAGGTGGCATAAGTTTATCCCACAGTAGGCCACACTAGGAGTATGAAGTGTTCCCATGGTTGTTGCCATATATTATGTGGATTTCCCTGTCTATGTCTAAGAAAGTAAGTGAAGATCAATTGTGTATCATTCTGGTAGAAATTAGTGAAGGTGAAGATAGTGATAGTTAGCTTATGCGAAATATCTAATTGTTATCCTCGTTAACTAAGTTTAGGGGTCAAAATTGTTCATGTGAAGGTATGCTGGCGAAGTCTGTAGATATAAGAGGCCATTGAAGGCCGAGAGTATCGTGGAGATAAAATATTTCTCTTGATTGCATAGCAGCTGGTTTGATTTGAAAGGTACCTTCTAAGTGTTATGATTTGAAATTGTGCGGTCCATGCCTAGGTATCATCATGATAAAGTAGTATTTGTAATGCCGAGGTAATTTTCATCGATGTATAATTATTGTGGTGCTTTATCAAGTTGAGGAAGCCACATGGAAAGCGAAAGATGAAATGAAAGAAAAATTATCCCCATCTGTTTGAACAAGTCTAGTACTGATCGTGCGAATTTTTATCTCTAAGCAAACTAATGTTGTGTTCCATTTGGTACAAAGACACCCTATATCTCCCCTAAATGCTTTACTATTGGAATTCTTCAAGTTGTGCCGAAATTGTATGTGTTGGGATTATTTGAGTCATACTCAAACCCTTCTTGGTAAATAAAAAGTTTTTTAAGAACTCATGTGATAAGTAATTGGCTTATGATAGTATAGGTTTGTAATGATTAATTTACGTGTGTATAGTGAATCGAAGAGGTTAAAGTATATGGGGATTCATTGTAGTAATCAAACTATGTGCAAGAGTGTGTCAAATGATTGAATATGTGCAAGTATTGAGGAAATGAATTGTATACCAGTTGTAGGGATGATAGGAGTTGTGTAATGGTTCTTGGAAATATGTTTCGGGGGCTCTCTGACAGGTAGATATGTCCATAATACAAAGAATACTCTGGAAATTTTTTTCTAAAAGTATGGGAGTTAGTGAAAATTTTGAGAGTTTGCATATCATGTTTTTCAAACCAACTGATTTTCAAAAATCCTCATTCGAGGACGAATGATTTTAAGTGGGGGAGGATGTAAGGCCCAATAAAACTTTTTGCTTAAAACCTAGTAGCTCATAGTGCCAAGGTCCGAATATGGGTTACGCGGTTCGGACCCTTGGTAGTGATCTAAGCATTAAAAAGCAAAAGAATCAAGTTTCTAGGAAATTGTCATTTATGCGGTCCAGAATGCGGTCGCAGATCAGCTATGCGGACCGCATTCCTGCCGCAGAGTGAAGCAGAAGAATTGACAAAATTGAAGTTTAAAATGCGGTCCACTATGCGATCACATAATCAATATGCGGACCGCATAATCATCAGATAAGTTCCTCAGGGATTTGTGCAGGTCAATTCTGCGGCGCATTATGCGACCGCAGAACTGAAATGCTGACCGCATTTCTGTCGCAAACCAAGGCAGAGAAATCAGGTTTTTGGAGCACTTCTGCGGTCCATTATGCGGACCGCATTTCCACTCTGTAATCGCAGAGTGTGACCACGAACCCGACTCGGCTCTAGATTTTCTAATTTTTCAACCTGATCTCTTCTTCAATAAAATGACCCAACACTTCATTTTTACACATTTTCTGGGTAGAACTAGAGAAAAGGAAGAGAGGGTTCCTGAGAGATAGAGTCTCATCCTCTTCAACTGATTTTCCAAAGTTATCCAAGCCCGGAAAAATTCCAACTACTTGTTTTCATCTCCACTCTTGCAGGTAGAATCCCCAACCCTTTTTCATTGATTTTAAACTTTTAAATAAAAAGGGGAAATTCTCATGATCTTATCCTTTCAAATGGAAGTTTAAATACACATGCATGTTCTTTAAAACCTAAAATCTAGTAGGAGGGATTGGGTAGGAGTAAAGAAGTATGCAAAGAGGGGTTGATAACCTAAATGAGTTTGACTAACAATTGTGAACTTCAATTCTAAGTTATGTGTATTGATTCGTGTATTATATTGACGTTGCTAGATTATTTTGGTGAATTGGAAGTAGGAATTAGAAAGGAATCTAGCTTCAGGTATATATGGCTAACCTTAACCTTTTTAAAATCGCCTTGTTTGGTGTTCAAATACTTGGTATGTGATGTCTCCATGAATTAGTTGTAAAGTTAAACTCTTGTGAACAGGATGTGTTTACTTGTGTGAACTATTTGTGAATTCATGTACATATTGTGCCTTATGCGTTGTTGGTTAAGACATCTGATATGATTGTGCAAGTAAATGGCAATAAAATAAGTTGTGATTGTGAATGTGTTATGCGGCAAGGACTGTGGAACATATGATAGAGAGGAATCGCAATTGGTGAAATTGAAATAACTGTGATAACATCCCTTATGGATAGTCGTAGAAAACTATTGTGGTGATCTAAATGGTATAACGGGCTGTTGAAAAAGATGGAAATGATGTGGATAGTCACCTAAACCTTATGTGAATTGTTGTTGTGGTTGTCCTTATGAATTATTATTGTTGTTGTTCTACGTGAATTGTTGTTGTGGTTGTCCTTGTGAATTATTATTGTTGTTGTTCTATGTGAATTGTTGTTGTGGTTGTGTTGTTTGTGAATTATGAAATGTACGGTGGGATCGGGTTGTACACCGCAACACGAAGTAATAAGGTGAGGGTTGTGGTGATAGGGGTGGCCGAGGTAATAAGGGTGGCCGAGGTAATAAGGGTGGAAAAAGTGATCGACATCACAATTGAAATGAAATATGAGAACATTGTGAAATTAAAAAAAGTGGAAATGATGATGGGGAAAGGAGAGTTTGTTAACTTTTTTGCCATGATTGTCTTCCTTGTGTGTACTCAATTGTTGCTTCCTTCTATTGTTCAATACTTGTGTATGGCTTGAGGTTACTCAGGGTGAGGTTTGTTATACATACCAGTACAATTCAAATGTGCTGACGTCCCTTTTGCCGGGGGCGCTACATTCGTGTTATGACTGTAGGTGGAGCTATAGCAGGCACTTCAGTCCACCGGCAGTAGCACCTCCTCTACTTTCCATCAGCTATATTGGTGAGCCCCTTCCTCTCGGGGCCTTGTGTGGCTTATGCCGTTGTTCTTCTCGGAATTTTATTTCTGTATTTGTATAAGGTATAGCCGGAGCCTTGTTGCCGGCATTTTTGTATTATTCTTCAGTTATACTTAGAGGCTCCGAAGACAAGTTGCGGGTTGTGTTGGGTAATGGAAATTAAGGTCCAAATATTGATATTTGGCAATGATTTACAAAACTTGTAATATTTGATAATTATTATTTAAGCGGCTAATGGAAATGAAATGGAATTGATAATAGAATACATACTAAGTATTTCTAATGAAGTCCATCCCTTATTTAATTATCAGTTGGGTTGGGTAGTATGCATGCAACCTGCCAGGCTTGCTCAGTCGGGTTTACTCGGTTGAGCGCCGGTCGCGCTCCTCGGATTTTGGGGCATGACAGTTCAAAGAGGTAGTATGATAATTGTCTTACTAGCTCCAATTAGTAGGCGCCATCACGACTCCCGAGGATGGGAAATCCGGGCCGTGATACTCCAACAGTAACCTTCTTAGCACCACCCTGCTGCATTGTGCCCCCTAAGGAAAAGCAAATGAGGGTGATCATACTGTCGCTCCCAGATAGACTTAAACAAGGAAGATCGAGCGACTGTACAAGTTAGAGCGTGACTGGGCTCTGAAATATCCAGCCTCAAGAACCGATTGGCCAAAGCCTGAACATCCAATACAAGCAATCTCTCACTGATTGGAATGTATGAAAGGCTGCCCATACTCACTGCCTTATTACTCAAGGCATTGCCACCACATTGGCCTTCCCATGATGATACAAGCTGGTAATATCATAGTCTTTCAATAGCTCCAATCACCTCCTCTACCTCAAATTGAGCTTCTTTTGTTTGAACAAATATTGCAATTTCCAATAATCCGTGAATACCTCACGCGATACACCATAAAGATATTGCTTCCAAATATTCAGCGCATGAACAATGGCTTCCAACTGTAAATCATGAACATTGTAATTATTCTCATGAACCTTCAGTTCGAGAGATGCATATTCAATCACCCTTCTATCATGTATCAATACCGCACCAACTCCAATACGAGATACATCACAATATACCGTGTAAGATCTTAAACTTGTGGACAACACCAACACGGGCACCATAGTCAAAGAAGTCTTGAGCTTTTGAAAGTTCACCTCAAACTTGTAAGACCATCTAAACGGGGCACCATTCTGGGTCAACCTGGTCAACAGTGCTGCTATAGACAAAAACCCCTCAACGAACTGATAGTAATATCCTGCCAAACCTATGAAACTCCGGATCTCCGTAGATAAAGTGGGTCTAGGCCAGTTCTGAACTGCCTCAATCTTCTTAGGATCCACCTGAATGCCCTTTGTCGATACTACATGCCCCAAGAAAGCGATTGAGTCTAACCAAATCTCACATTTTGAAACGTTAATATATAACTGGATGCCTCTCAGAGTCTAAAGTACGATCCAAAGATATTGCTCATGCTCCTCTCAGTTATGGGAGTAAATCAAGATGTCATCAATAAATACAATCACGAAGGAATCCAATTAGGGCTTGAACACTCTTTTCATCCATTCGATAAATGTTGCTAGGGCATTTGTCAGCCCAAATGACATCACTATACACATATAATTCTCATACTGAGTTCGAAAAGCTTTCTTAGGATACTATATGCCTTAATTCTCAATTGATGGTAGCCAGACCTCAAATCAATCTTTGGAAACACCTTGGTGCCCTAAAGCTAATCAAATAAGTCATCAGTCCTCGATAACGGAGACTTATACCTGATGGTGACTTTGTTCATTTACCTGTAATCTATGCACGTCCTCATCGATCAATCCTTCTTCTTTCCAAACAAAATAGGCACACCACAGGGCAAGACACTAGGTGTAATAAAGCCCTTATCAAGCAAATCTTGCAACCGATTCTTCAATACTTTCAACTTTGGCAGCATCATACGATATGTCGGAATAAAAATGGGTAGAGTTCCTGAAGCCAAGTCAATACAGAAGTAAATATCTCTATCGGGTGGCATCTCCAGCAAGTTTGCAGGAAATACCTCTAGAAACTCACGAACAACTGGTATAGAATCCATGGAAGGAACCTCCTCATTAAATCACAGACATAAGACAAATAAGTTAGACACCCCTTCTCGACCATATGTTGAGCATTCATACAAGAGATAACCCTTTTGGTAGAATGGCCAAGGGTCACTCTCCACTCTAACCGAGGCAACCCGGCAAGGCTAAGGTCACCGTCTTGGTATGATAATATCACGACCCGAATTTCCCATCATCGGGATCGTGATGGCACCTACTCGTGGTAGCTAGGCAAGCCAACTTATTTACCTTTTCATTAATAAACAAATCTGTCAATAATTTATAGCACCAATAAGAAATATAGATTTCAATAATAATAATAATAGCGGAAGTCTAATTTATAAGTATGAATCAAACGCGGAATAGTCTATAATAGCCTCTACCCAAGATTTGGTGTCACATTACTCACGAACCACTAAGAATATACTAAATACAAAGGTCTGAAAGAAACATAAAAGCTCTCTGTCTCGAAACAAGCAGGCAACAGTATAAAAGAGAACATAAGGAAGAGAGGCCGGTCCTGCGGATGCCTGCAAGTCTACCACGGTCTCGTAAAATGAAACCCTAATCCCGCACTAATACTGTTGTTGCTCCTCAAAACCTGGACCTGTGCAAAAATACACAGAAGTGTTGCATCAGCACAACCGACCCCATGTGCTGGTAAGTGCCTAGCCTAACCCCGACGAAGTAGGACGAGGCTATACCAGACATAACATAAACCTGTGCAGTTATAAATATACAACGGAAACGAAATACCAAACAACTAACAATATGGGTGGAAACATGTTATGGGGAGATAACAATAGTAACAGTAATCCTGAGTAACAAACTAAAGCAGCTTAGATTCACAATGAACAAGGAATCAATACTCAATATAAATGTGTGGTATCAATAACTGTTGTGGCATGCAACCCGGTCCATAATTACCATTGTTGCAGCATGCAACCCGATCCACAAATACCACTGTTTCAGTTTGCAACCTGAACCACATCATTTATCATGTATCATTATTGCGGAGCGAAACCCAAACCTCATATATATTTGTTGCGGTGCGCAACCCGATCCACATATATTATTATTGTGGTGTGCAACCCGATCCACATCATTCAACAGTCTGACTCCCCAAACAACAATCACAATTAAGGGGCATAAAAATAGGCAAATATTTGACGAAATCCCGGCAAGGGAGAGAATCCAACAAGTTCAACCAAACATCCCGACAAGGGAATAATCAACAATGCTTTCTCTTACTTACTTTTCTTATGTTATAGTCCACTCTACCATTTTGAGCCAACGCTCCCAAGAATCATGTCACTTCATATACTTTCAATCCCAATTCGAGCCAATGCTTCTAGGTATCAAATAATCATATCACCGTTCACATATTAATCACAACATATAGAATCCTCCAATAAGCACGAAATTCATAACCAATTCATGATAATCACTTTATAAGGAATCACGGTCATGCTAGACACCAATGTATAGATACTCGTCACCATGCCTATACATCGTACTCAATCACATAGAAATTAGCAATAAGACTCAACTCATATTCCCTCAAGCTAGGGTTAAACCAAACACTTACCTCAAAGCCTTGAAATCCACTTAATCCTCAACTATCACTTTACCTCGCGTTTCCACCTCCAATTCGCTCAAATCTAATCACAAATTGCTCAATTACTTTAATAAACACCATATGAATCAATTTTAATGCAAAAGTATGAATTTCCCAAGTCCCTTCTTTCCGAACCTCATCATGCCCTTCATAGCGACACCTGAAGCAATACCAACTGACCAACCGTAAAAGCTATATCTCGGACCTTACAGTCTGCATAACTCTCCTGCCTAGACTGAGCTGAACGAAGCCTCTCCTGAATAATCTTGGCCTTATCTAAGGCCTCCTGAACTAAGTTTGTACCCAATAACCGAGCCTCTCCCGGCTCAAACCATCCGATTGGAGACCGACATCGCCTACCATGCAATGCCTTATATGGAGCCATCTGAATGATGGACTGGTAGTTGTTGTTGTAGGGGAACTCTGCTAAAGGCAAAACCTGGTCCCACGAGCCTCCAAAATCATAGACACAAGCTCGGAGCATATCTTCCAAAATATGTATAGTCCGCTCGGACTGACCGTCCGTCTGAGGATGGAATGTTGTGCTCAACTGAACTGAGTGCCCAACTTTTGCTGAACTGCTCTCCAGCAGCGCAAGGAAAACTGCGTACCCCGGTCCGAAATGATGGATACCGGCACAACATGAAGGCACACAATTTCCCGGATATAAATCTCAGCTAACCTTTCGGATGAATAGAAGACTGCCACTGGAATGAATTGTGCTAACTTGGTCAGCCTATCAACAATGAACCAAATAGCATCAAACTTCTTTCGAGTCAACGAAATTCCAGTAACGAAATCCATGGTAATCCTCTTCCACTTCCACTCGGGGAGCTCAATCCTCTAAAACAAACCACCGGGCCTCTGATGCTCATACGTGAGCTGCTGACAGTTCAAACACCGAGCCACATACGCAAAAATATCCTTCTTCATCCTACGCCACCAATAATGCTGCCGCAAATCCTGATACATCTTCGTGGTGCCGGGGTGAATAGAATCCCGAGAACTATGGGCCCCCGCTAGATCAACTCTCGAATCCCATCAACATTGGGCACACAAACTCGCTCTTGCAATCTCAAAACACCAACATCATCTAAGTTCACCTTCATGGCAACCCCACGCTGCACCGTGTCTCTCAGGACACACAAATGGGGATCATCAAACTGCCGATCGCGAATGCGCTCCAATAGAGAAGAACGAGCGACCGTGCAAGATAACACTCTGCTAGGCACAGAAATATCTAATCTCACCAATCAATTGGCCAAAGCCTGAACATCTAAAGCAAGCGGTCTCTGGCTGGCCGGAATATAAGCAAGACTACCCATGCTGGCGGACTTCCTACTCAATGCATCGGCCACCATATTGGCCTTACCCGGGTGATACAAGATAGTAACATCATTACCCTTCAACAACTCTAACCACCTTCGCTGCCTCACATTAAACTCCTTTTATTTGAACATGTACTGAAGGCTGTTACGATTCGTATACACCTCACACCTCACACCATATAGATAATGCCTCCAAATCTTCAAAGCATGAACAATAGTTGCCAACTCTAGATCATGAACATGATAATTCTTCTTGTGGATTTTCACCTGTCTCTAAGCATAGGGAATGACTTTGCCATCCTGCATCAATACTTTACCAATCCCGATACGGGAATCATCACAATAAACTGTGTAAGGCCCTGAACCCGTGGGCAAAACCAACACCGGTGTCGTGGTCAGAGCTATCTTGAGCTTCTGAAAACTTGCCTCACACTCATCTGACTATCTGAACTGGGTGCCCTTCTGGGTCAATCTGGCCATCGGGGCAGCAATAGACGAAAATCCCTCCATGAACCGATGGTAATAACCTGCTAACCCCAAGAAACTTCGAATCTCGGTCGCTGAAGCTGGTCGAGGCCAGTTCTTGACTGCCTCAATCTTCTTCGAGTCCACCTGAATACCCTCTATTGATACAATATGACCCCAAAATGCAACCGAACTCAACCAGAACTCGCACTTCGAAAACTTAGCATATAACTGACGATCCTTCAGAGTCTGAAAAACCACTCTAAGGTGCTGCTCGTGCTCTTCCTGGATGCGGGATGCACCAGAATATCATCAATAAAGATTATCACAAATAAGTCTAGATATGGCCTGAACACTCGGTTCATCAACTCCATAAATGCTGCTGGGGCATTGGTCAACCCAAATGACAAACTAAAAACTCATAGTGCCCACACCCAGTGCGGAATGCTATCTTAGGGACATCAGATGCCCTAATCCTCAGACTGTACTAAGTTTGTCCGTGAGTTGTGAGACCTATGTAACCTAGTGCTCTGATACCAGCTTGTCACGACCCAGATTTCGCACCATCGGGATCGTGATGGAGCCTACTCGTGGTAGCTAGGCAAGCCAACTTATTTACCTTTTCATAAATAAACAAATATGTCAGTAATTTATAGCACCAATAAGAAATATAGAATTCAATAATAATAATAACAGTAGAAGTCGAATTTATAAGTCTGAATAAAATGCGGAATAGTCAATAATAGCCTCTACCCAAGATTTGGTGTCACATTACTCACGAACCACTAAGAATATACTAAATACAAAGGTCTGAAAGAAAAATAAAAGATGTCTATCACGAAACAAGGAGGCAAAAGTCTAAAAGAGAACATAAGGAAGAGACGCCGGGCCTGCGGATGCCTGCAAGTCTACCTCAGTCTCGTAAAATGGAAACCTACTCCCGCACTAATATTGTTGTTGCTCCTTAAAACCCGAACCTATGCAAAAATGGACAGAAGTGTAGTATCAGCACATCCGACCCCATGTGCCGGTAAGTGTCTTGCCTAACCCCGACAAAGTAGTGACGAGGCTAGACCGGACACCACATAAAACTGTGCAGTTATAAATATACAACGAAAACGAAATACCAAAGAACTAATAATATGGGGGGGAACATGCTATGGGGAGATAACAATAGTAATAGTAATCTCGAGTAACAAACTAAAGAAGCTTAGATTCACAATGAACAAGGAATCAATACTCAATATAAATGCATGGTATCAATAATTGTTGCGGCGTGCAACCCGGTCTATAATTACCATTGTTGCGGCGTGCAACCCGATCCACAAATACCACTGTTGCGGCGTGCAACCCGACCCATATAATTTATCATGTATCATTGTTGCGGCATGCAACCCGATCCTCATACATATTTGTTTGGCACGCAACCCGATCCTCAAATATTATTATTATGGCGTGCAAATCGATCCATATCATTCAACAGTCTGACTCCCCAAACAACAATCATAATTAAGGGGCATAAAAATAAGAAAATATTTGATGAAATACCGGCAAGGGAGAGAATCCAACAAGTTCAACCAAACGTCCCGACAAGGGAATAATCAACAACGCTTTCTCTTTCTTACTTTTCTTATGTTATAGTCCACTCTACCATTTTGAGCCAACGCTCCTAAGAATCAAGTCACTTCATATACTTTCAATATTCGTATCACAATTCGAGCCAATGCTTCTAGGTATCAAATAATCACATCACCGTTCACATATTATTCACAACATATAGAATCCTCCAATAAGCACGAAATTCACAACCAATTCATGATAATCACTTTATAAGGACTCACAGTCATGCTAGACACCAATGTATAGATACTCATCACCGTGCCTATGTATCGTACTCGATCACATAGCAATTAGCAACAAGACTCAACTCCTATTCCCTAAAGCTAGGGTTAAACCAGACACTTACCTCAAAGCCTTTAAATCTACTTAATCCTCAACTATCGCTTTACCTCGTGGTTCCCAATTCGCTTGATTCTAATCACAAATTGCTCAATTACTTTAATAAACACTATATGAATAAATTTGAATGCATAAGAATGAATTTCCAAAGTTTTTCCCAAAAATTCCAAAATTGCCCCCAGGCCCACGTGGTCAAAACCCAAGGTTCGAACCAAAACCCTATTACCCATTACCCCACGAACTCAAATATATAATATATTTTGAAATCGGACCTCAAATCGAGGTCCAACTCCCCAATTGATAGAAAACCTAGGTTCTACCCAAAAACCCAAATTTCACCCATGAAAATCGTTGATTTCAGGTGGAAAACATGTTTGATGATGTTAAAGATTAAAAATCAACTTACAAGTGATTTGGGATGAAGTTTGCTCTTAAAAAATCGCCTATGGTATTTGGGTTTTGAAAGAATGGTGAAAAGTGATAAAATTCGACTAAGTATAAAATTGGTTGGGCCTCAGATATGGGAATTGCGAACCTTGCAAAATCTGGGAAATGCGAGGACTAGTTCGTATTTGCGAACTCTGAACAAAAGTCGAAGGTTCACATTTGCGAGAAAAGAGTCGCAATTGTGAAGGCTGGGCTCATGGGCAGGCATCACATTTGCGATGAATTATTTCGCATTTGCGAAGATAGCTGCCCCGGGAAACTCTCGCATTTGCGATAAAATGCTCGCAATTGAGAGCTCGCATTTGCGAGTGCTGGCTTCGCAATTGCGAAGCCTGTAGAGCTGAAAGATACCATATTTTAAAAAAAAAGAGAAAATTCAATCCAATGCCTATCCAAAACTCACCCGAGCACTCAGGGCTCCAAACCAAACATGTAGAAATCCGGGTAAGAAATTCTGTTAACTCGGGAGAAGGTGTTAGGCATTCCCAGGTTCTGTAGTTTTAGAACCCTCGCTTTGATCATACTTGGCTTAATCAACAGCAACAACTACCTAATAAAATCCCATGAAGTGGGGTTTGGGGAAGGTAATGTGTATGCAGACCTTACCCCTAACCCGAAAGGGAAGAGAAAGTTGTTTCCGCTTACATCATACTTGGCTTAATCGAATTATCTAATTACTTATTCGAGAACTTATGTACCCATTTGTTTGACGCGTCAAAGATCGTGTCACACATACATGTCCACAATTAATAATACTTTATTATTATTAAGAAAGTTTAGTCGAAATTGCATGAACGCATACTTCGATTTTGTTTTTAAGATCGTAATTATGTCATACGAACGTGTACACAATCATGAACATTTACTATTAATCGCGCCTAAAGCATGCTACAATATTCAAGAATTGTCACTAAACTGACTTGAGATTACTTGTAAAGGCCAAAATTATGGATGTTATTGTAGATCAATGGTATTGCTAAATTATTAAAGATAGCTACAACTTTACAAATTGCTAAAGTTTAATTCTTGAAGTCACTTAACGTCATGGGCCTGTTAGCAGGGAATCCGTTTTGCCTATTTGAAGCTAAGGTTTATTTAATTGAAGTCACCTACTAAGAAAGAAAGGAAAAAGAAATTGCAATAATGAGGGATAAAGCATCATATTAGATAAAATATTTTCACTGCCAACAAACAAGTAATTAGCCAAATTCAAACATCTAGAAAGACAAGATCCTGTTGAAATCGATTAAAACCCATATTGTATTAATAAAAACTATTCACTATAGGTCATTAATCTAATGTGTTCAATAACTAATCTTTTTTCTTTATGGAAGTTATCTAGATTTTAAAGATACAACATAACAGTAAAATTAGAATGGAGGACTATGGAAAATAACTGGAATAAGCACAAAGTTCTGACATATCCACTTAAAAGTCATTTTGACACTAGGCTCAACAGAAGGCTATGTAAAATTAGTAAAGATCAGCTCAAAGAATAACTAAACAAAATTCAATACAACATATACACACTGACAATGAGAAATCATGGACGAAGTAAGAGACAAACCCCCAACTATCACTAATTATTTTGCTCTATATTGGCTCATATGGGCTTTACTCATATGAATAAGATCAAAATAAAGACCATAGGAGTAGAGATGAACTTGTTAATTAAAAATTCTTTTAATAATAGTAGAGGAATACAAGGTTTTACTCCAAAATTCCAACTGAAAACAACAACAATATCAAGCAGAAATTGCGAACCTCGGATGGAAAATTGAATCGGCCTTCAACAGAAGAAAGCGAAGAACAGAAATCAAATGTCCTTGCTTTGGAATCAAAAAATGGGAAAGGAGTAGCCGATCTATTTCCCTTTTAGCTTGTGTTACTTAATTCAAAAAGAGAGCTATTAAATGTTGGTGATAAACCTAAGGTCTACAGCTGAAGCAAACAACTTCTTCTCTTATTTTTGTAAGATCTATCTTTTTTTTTTTGCTTTAGAGTTATAGGCTAGGTCCTGGGTCCTTTTGATTTTAGGAGTTATGTGTTATTTTATAGGGGATAGGAATTGGGAATGGGTAATGGGTACGGGCTCAATATTTTGGACTATACGAAATTAGGCCTTTTCAGTTAAGACCAAATAAAATTAGCCCCAAATTTCATACTCTTTCTACTAGAACAAGACCAAAATACTATTTAATTTACTAATTAATCCTACTCAAGTAAAACAACTATTAAAATAAAACTGTCCATTAATACAAAATTATTTTTTGTATTTTTTAAAATATCATACTAAAAGATTAAAAATGAAAAAATCATTGTAAAATTAAGATAATATTACTTGAAGTATTTCTTTGTGTCTTTGAATTTTATGTAAGGTAGACAAATTAAAAGTAAATGAATAAAAAGCATTAATTAGCTAAATAAGGAAAAATATTTTTGTAATTTTTATTTTTATGATAAAATAAAGTAAAGAGAGCGATACTAAACCTAAACTAAATATTTACGCTAAAATGTGTAAGATCTTGTGAAGGATCAAAAATTACATGTCTACAGCTACCCCTCTTTGACTGGAAACGCGAAGAGTTTTCAAACAAAGAACGACGAGAGTTTTTTTTTTAACCGACCCTTATTTAGAGAGACCAAAAGCTAAGAGAAAGGAGAATGTGACTGAGCCCCAGTATCTGAGCTGCCTACATTTCCTTGGCTATAAAGGAATCAGGCCATGTGTAGTTGAGAAGTGAATGAGGTGATGGAGTGTACCAAGGTGGAGAACCGAATGAGGTTCCGTTCCTTCGAGGTTCCAGTCTGCGGTCCTATAAAAAATCAACATTGAAAAGACTAACTAAGCCTATCAGCTACGAGTTACAAGATTCCTATCTATGAGTTTTCTGAAACTTGATCTTGAGTCTTGAATGGTTCTTCATGTGGAATATAGATTTGAACCTTGACGCTTGCTAACTGCAGGTGCTAGTTCGTTCTTCTTCACCTTTTGGATCAAGATCGGACATGTAGCGCTCATGACCTCAACCACGTCTTCAACAGTTCACATCTTTTTCCTGCTTCTATTTTTTGGATTCACTTATTTTTATTTTCTTTTTTTTTTTGGATTGAGACTACTTATATTGATCATCTAGGATTGTTGACTCACATTCTTACTGCGAGCTTCTGCTACTTCTAACTTGAATTGAATTCTAAAATAACTTCCCTGGTTCTCCAGGTGGGCGCCTGCTACTACAACAAAATAGACAAAACAAAAAAAACTTTTCTGCCCCAATTTGATACCGGGAACATTTGTGTGTGTTAATTGAATCATGTTATCCAAAAGAATTCTATGAATTTAAAAGCTAAATCCCTTTATCAAAGAGGGTCCTGAAAACTAAAGTTTAAACTCATCTTAAGAGTGAAAACTTGAAAGCTAAATTCAACTTCCTAAAGGTGAAACTTATGCTAAATCTCATTATCTAATGAAGGTTTTAAAACTAAGTCCCATTATCTAGGATGGTCCTGAAAACTTTAAATTAAATCCCATCATCCAGGAGGGTGCTGAGAAATTTTAAAATTAAATCCAATTTTTTATTTCAAATCCAAACTTCCTTTTTTTCAAATTATCCTAGGAGAAAATTCGTCAAACTAGGTTTTATGTCTTAGGAGAATGATTCATCAGACTAAGACATTTATCCTAGGAGTAAATTCATCAAACTAGGTCCTTTTTCTCTTTTTTTGGTATCTTAGGAGAATGATTCATCCGACGAAGATGTTTATCCTAAGAGAAAATTCATCAGACTAGGTTTTTCTATCTTAGGAGAAAGATTCATCAGACTATGACGTTTATCCTACGAGAATGTTCATCATACTAGGTCTTCTATCTTTGGAAAAAGATTCATCATACTAAGATTTTGATCCTAGGAGAAAGTTCATCAAACTAGGTCTCTTTTCTTCTTCTTTTTTTGGTATCTTAGGAGAAATATTCGTCAGACTAAAATTTCTATCCTAGGAGAAAGTTCATCAGACTAGGTCTTCTATATTAGGAGAAAGATTAATCGGACTAAGTCGTTTATCCTAGGAGAAAGATTCATCAGACTAAGTTTTTTTTATGTTATCTTAGGAGAAAGATTCATCATACTAAGATTTCCATCCTAGGAGAAGATTCATCAGACTAGGTTTCCTATTTTAGTAGAAAAATTCATCAGGCTAAGATTTCAATCCTAGGAGAAAGTTCATCAGACTAGGTCTTCTATCTTAGGAGAAAGATTCATCATACTAAGACATTTATCCTAGGAAAAATATTTATCAGACTAGGTATTTTTTATCTTAGGAGAAAGATTCATCGGGCTAAGATTTCTATCTTAGGAGAAAGATTCTTCAGACTAAGATTTTGATCCTAGGAAAATGTTTATCAGACTAGGTTTTTCTATCTTAGGAGAAAATTTACCAGACTAAGATTTTTATTGGAAGGTAAATCCATCGGACTAGGACTTTTATCCTAGGAGGAAAAAATGTTAAGATCAGTGGCAATTTTATTCGCAATAGCAAGACAAATAAAGGCAAAGATTTGAGAAACTTCCCTTTGTCGACTCTTCTCTTCTTTTATTTTTCCTCCAAGACAAATAGTGTTGATTGACAAGACGCATAGCGGAGTTAATGCGAGGTTAGAGGTTGGGAGACAAACCTTGGAGTCTAAAGGTTTCAAACTGAGTAGAAACAAGACAGAATACTTGGAGTGCAAATTCAGTGATAGGACCCATGATGCAGTTATAGAGGTTAAGCTTGATGCTCAAGTTATCCCTAAGAGAGCGAGTTTTAAGTATCTCGGGTCTATTATCCAGGGAAATAAGGAGATTGACGAAGATGTCGCACATCGCATCAGATCAGGATATATGAAGTTGAGGCTCACTTCCTGTAGTTTATGTGATAGGAATATGCCGCTAAGACTTAAGGGTAAGTTTTATCGAGTGGTGGTTCGATTGGCTATGTTGTATGGGTTTGAGTGTTTGCCAGTCAAGAACTTCCACCTGCAGAAGATGAGAGTAGCAGAGATTAGGATGCTGAGATGGATGTGTAGGTGTACCAGGAGTGATTGGATTAAGAATGAAGCTATCCGGGAAAGAGAGGGAGTAGCCTTCGTGGAGGACAAGATGGGGGAGTCGAGGCTGAGATGGTTCGGACATGTTAAGAGAAGAAGCATTGATGCTCCTGTTAGGAGGTGTGAGAGGTTGGACATGGAGAGTTTGAGAAGAGGTCGAGGTAGGAAAAAGAAATATTGGGGAGCGGTGATTAGACATGACATGGCGCTGCTTCAGCTCACTGAGGACATGACCCTTGATAGGAGGGTGTGGAGGTCGAAGATTAAGGTAAAAGGTTAGTAGGTAGTTTTTAGTTGTTGAATGATAGTCTTAGTAGAATGCATGTCCATTCATATTCTTAGATTTCTATAACGTCATATGGTTGTGTTAGCCTTATGTATTGTATTCCCAGCTGCTATTATTCTGTACTACTTATTCTTTATCTCACCCTTTTTTTTTTCTCTTCCTTCTTTTTTCCTTCCTTGCTTTCCTCTTCTTATTTTTGTCCTTCTTGAGCTGAGGGTCTATTGGAAACAACCTCTCTACGTGTATTAGGTAGGGGTAAGGTCTACGTACAATCTACCCTCCCTAGACCCCACTTGTTGGGATTAAACTGGGTTTGTTGTATTTGTTTTTTGAACCACTTTCCTTGCACTGCTTTTCTCCTGTTTCAACAAAGAAAAGTTTGTCAGTTTTGAAGGTGGTGGTCGGTTTGTGGCCTTGAGTCTTGGGCAGCTTATCTTCTCCTCAATCAGCTTAAGTCAGTTTCAAGAGACTTTTGCTCTGCATTAATCGTAATTGTTTCACACCCAATACCATTTGTATTTGTGGCTCAATCAGCCTTTTCCAATTGTAGATCTTTTCTTAGGTGACCTTTCTGATATCTTGAATAACTTATTGCTTTTTGAGAAATTTGTCTACCAGAGAGAATCACCAGCTATCGTTGCTTGGGCCAAGTAGGCTGACAATAGTCTTTTGGGGGGATCCTTTGCATGAATCCTCAAGGTATATCGACAGTAACAACTGAGTGTGCTGGCCTGATATACATTATATAACTAAATAACTGATAGCAGATTTTGAAATCTTTTCTTGCATGCTTTGACAAGGACTGACTCAGAGTGAAGGACACAATGATGCAAATAAATAAGTATGATGCCCTTGTCACAAGGATATAAGGAAGAGTTTTTTTTTCAATAACTAGGCTTAATGATCATGAAATGCATTTTGGACTTAACGTCCGATCTATCAAACTGACCAAATCTTCCCTTTTACCATTCTTATGACTTTGAAGTCGGGCTTGTTCATGCCAACCCTTTGCATCAGCTTCACGACTCACTTTCGATTAGTGGTGTCGCGAGGGGTCTTTACCAACAAGTCCCTCTCATTTATTCATCTCTTTTACCGTCATCTTACAATGCCCATAAGGGTTTTCACTAATAATACTTTTATTTTTCATTTTCTTTTTCTTTCCCTCTTTTGTGAGCAACTCGACGGTGTTCTATGTCATGTGATAACTATTGCTCATTGCATGTGTCTCTTGGAATTCTTAAAGGCATATTGGAAAATCTTTATTTGGACGTTTCTTGGATAGGGTTGGAAAAAAAGGTCGGCATGATGGCTCAAAGTAAACTCAAAATGAGGGATTGTAGACTTACAACTCTTGGAATCGACTCTTCCAAATATGAAATAAAATCTTTGCCCAAGTTTCAGATACTGGGGATTTTTGGATTTTTTCTATTTTTTCCAGTTCTTTTCTTTTCCTTTTTATTCTAAATTCTTATTTGGTGGGACCGAACCGTAAGACTGCCTACATATCCTTATTTTTTAAGGAATCAAGTTGAACGCTATTCAAACATTTGACCTAGCTATTTTTCAACTTTGTTTCCTCTGTCTTTTTTCCCTTTCTTTTTCTTTTTTTGCTTTTTTCTTCTTTTTTTCCCTTTATTTCTTTTGTTTGCCCCAGCTTCTATCTTCTGAGGGCATGGACTTTCGATAGTTCTTTTCTTATTTATTTTTTTTTCACCTGAACTTTCTAAGAGTTTCCCTAGCTTGTACTCTTGGGACATAGACTTTTTATTTTTCCCTTTTTTTTCATTTTTTATTTTTTTAATTCTTGACTCTAAACTTGATTCCGAATGAGGGTGGTCAAAAAAAATAACACAGGCTCAAAGAGATGACAAATGGTATCAAATGTTTTGGGTAGCAGAAAAAGAGCCTCCCAGCCTCGAGAACGCCAATTATAGTTCCTGTCGTGATCACTTCATCGATGAACATGCATGTTTTCTTGGTTTGTCGTGGTCACAAGATACTTTCTATCCCTTAATGTCAAACTTTCCAAAAAACTTCAATTGATTAAACATCCTCAAGCCCGATCTTCACCATGATTTGAAGGTGAATTTTATTCGACCTTAATTCCAAAGTATTTCAACTATTTATTCATCCTCAAAAGTGTTTTTTTTCAACTATCCAATTCCAGATTAAATCAGTTTCTAAGATCTAGCAAAATTTTTTGAATGCATGTCATGTCATTAGAACTGGTGAGAAAAGAACTAAAAATAGTATGACACAAAAGGAAAAACTATATTCTATTGAGTAAAAGATAAAAGGGCTTGAAAACAAGACAAACAACCTAAAATATGAGTTACAACCCTAATATAACTCGGATAATAAAAATAGCAACAGAACAGATAGACAAGACTCACAAAAACATAATGGAGGTACAGAGGGGTTTGACTCAATAAAACAAATAAAATCCAGATGACAACTTTAAATAACACAGATAGTAGAAAGAACATCAAAACAAGCTACCAAGATTCCTTCCAAGTGAGGAGAGAAGGACTTTTCAAGTGCTAAGCTTGACATTTAGCCACAAATTTGCTCGTCAGAATCACCATGGCTTTCTTCAATTTCAATCGGTAGGTTCCCGAGAGGATTCTCATACTCTATGTCACGGGGCATCATCCCCATAAAGTATACATCATCATGTGCAGGTAAAGGATTCTGGGTGATATTCTGAGTGTCACTATCTTGGATCACAATCAATTTTTCCTTGATCATCCTTTCTATTTCTCTTTTCAAATCCTGACAACTTTCAATATTGTGCCCCTGGGCATTGGAATGGTATTCGCACCTTTTAGAAGGGTCAAAGCTTCTTGCACGTGGGTCCACACGATTTGGAGGAATGGGGGAAAATCATGTCATAATGCTTTAACTTCTCAAATAAGTTTTCCTAGGACTCTCCTATTGGTGTAAAATTTTGTTTAAACTTTGTTCCCCTTTTTACCTCTAGCTTGGATGTGGGTTGTAGGGCACCTGAAAATTTTGTGGAGGTTGGTGGAGATTTTTTGATGCTCATGATCGTCTTCTGGGGTTTTTAGGTGGCAAGACAACATACTGAGGTGGAGCGACAGAGTATTCTGGGTTCTGAGGGGGATAGTAATGTCTAGGGGAGTTATAAGAAAATAGACGAGGCTGGTCATACCTTAGACACGTCCTCCTAAGACCTCTTCTCAACCTTGATATCATCATGATTTCTTTATCCATCTCATTCATGTGACCAAATTCAATTTGGACAGCCTGAGTTATAGCTTTGAGAGCTGCTTGACTTATATTCCATCACATGACTTTTTTGACCAGCCAATCGTTGCATGTTTTTCAACTATCATTCTAAGCCTTTCACTCTTTGGGTCATTTCTTCATGTGCCATCTTTACGGCAGGCTTTTCAATGTTTGCAGGAAGAACAAACAAGTACGAGTGGTACTGCTCTTGCTGGGTAGCAAATTGTAACTCATGGCAAGGCTGTCCTTGGTCATTGTCTTATGCTTGGCACATTTTGGTCATTTGTTGTTTCGGTATTCTATTTTCCTCAACCACAGTAGACTCTTGTTGAACCCTCTAACCCTGAGTCTCTTGAGCACTTGTAAGAGCTTCGATGTAAATTATCATTTTTTCCTTGTATATTGTGTTGGCGGCTTACCACAAACCAACCTCCTCAAACTTTCTTCACAACTCAAAACAAAACACACATTAGAATGGACTCAGATAGCTCTTATTACTATCAACATCTTTTCACTTTTGTTTTTCGTTCATTTTTTTTTTATTTTCAATGATTGATCGAACCTGATGTGAGTTGCCCACTGTCATGTAGGAACATGAATCAGAACTTGTATAGTTAGGAAAGATTAGAAATAAAGTAAATAAACTAATTTTTTTTTATGGATTTTGGACTTTTTTTGAAATAAAGACTTAAAAAGAAGAAATAAAATATATTTTGAATTTAGACTTCTTCTTTTTTCTAAAGAAAAAGGAAATATTTTTTTGGAGTTTTTGGAATTTTTTTTTTTGAATTTATGAAAGTAATGCCTCTAAATAAAAAAGCAAAACGGAAAAATTTTTGAATCTCGAATTTTCTTTTCGATTTTTGAAAGAAGAACGAAAATATTTTTGGATTTTGAGAAGAAATGAAAAGAATATATTTTTGGATTTTTTTTTAAAAATTGGGGTCTCAAAGAAAGTCTTTTCTAAAAATGGAAGTAAAGGAAAATATTTTTTTTTGGATTTTTGAAAATTGGGGGCCGGAACCAATGAGGTTTACCTACGTATCTCTTATTTGGTGAGAATCAGACCCGCGTAGTTCGGTCAGTTTAGACATAATTGGAAAAACATGATATTGACTCACTTTCATTTTTTTGAATATATTATTGGCACACCTCCTTTTTCGCTACTACACCCCGTGAAGGATGTAATAAAGGAGTTTTTCCAATTAAAGGACAATCGGAACGGAATTTATTATTAAATTTCTGAGTCGCCACATGGGGGATTAATGGTGTCCCAAGTCACCGGTTGAATCCCGAATAGAGGAAATTATGACTCTGTTAACAGTCCGCGAACCAGAAATCCGAGAAAGGAATTCTGTTAACTCGGTAGAAGGTATTAGGCATTCCCGGATTCCGTGGTTCTAGCACGGTCCCTCAACTGTTGTATTTGCTTTTATCTGATTTCAAAACATATTCTAACCTATGTCCTTTTTATTAGTAAATCGCTTTTATTATTATTTTTAATAAGAATTGCAACGTCGTGAAAATGCATCTCGAACCACGTCGTATCAGTGCGCCCATGGTTTTTGATACATTTTGACTTCGTTGAGATTTAGATTTGGGTCACATAAATGTGCACCCATATTTAGGAAGATAATATTATTAAAATACGCGCCTAAAGCAACTACGCAGTTATTAACTTTGCGAGGGCCATGGAAATTTGCTAAATGACACGCCTCGAATTCTAAATTTTTTTAAAATGGATTAAATGAAGGCCATGCGTTTTGAGAATTTATTTGGCACGACACACCTAAATTTGACTAAGCAA
Source organism: Nicotiana glauca (assembly GCA_026770625.1). Lineage (NCBI taxonomy): Eukaryota > Viridiplantae > Streptophyta > Magnoliopsida > Solanales > Solanaceae > Nicotiana > Nicotiana glauca. The sequence continues at coordinate 14,304 of MU750619.1, read as the reverse complement.
TACTCCGAGACGTTCAATAGGAAAACAAAAGTCGACACAGAGTTCTAAAGAGGCCAACATCTTATTAAAAAGAAATACAAACAAATTGCATATATTTACACATCTATGGTATATTCATACTGTTTCAAGGCCCCATGACGACTCTTGAGATCAAGCAAACAGGAAATTAACAAGCTTAGCCAAAACTAACGAGACAAAACAAATAACAGCGGGAATCATTTCAGCCATATGTTCGAAATAAACTCAAAATAAGAAATAAACTCATATATTCATAAATCATATCTCAACAAAGAAGTAGTGTGAGAAGTAAACCTTCACAAGACTGTTTCGAAGTTTGGCTAACAGACAAGGGCTCGAACAGAAGACACGACGGAACTGGAACCTCGCTGGCGATCAACGAACCTCTAGATCGCTGGCAGTTTGGCGACAAATAAAAGGTCTACGGACGTTCTTCAGCAGATGCGTCCAAACTGCTGGGTAAGCTTCTCTAGGATGAAGATCTGGTGGCTTATGTCTCGTGTACTTAAGAAGCAACAACGTTTAGTGGTTGGTAGGCTACTGGATAGTGGTGTTGTTTCCAGCAAGGGGTTGCGAGATGAAGAAGACAATATGGGTGTGAGGGTGTGAGACTCACGGCTGGTTCTCTAGGGTTCAGTCGTGTTTTCTCAAAGTTGATTCCGAGCAGATTTTTGTGTGTATTTATGGTGTGATTTGGAGCAGATTTTTGTGTCTTCTCATGGCTGGATTTTGAGGTGTTCTATGGAATGTATTTCAGGCGAAAAAGATGAGCTCTCATGGCTCTTTCATGGAGAAGAAGAATTGCGGCCCATCTCCTTTTCTAAAGTGTATTTTTGTGTATATATATT